>VZRS01002789.1:477352-688270 GCA_013398055.1 Ifrita kowaldi | reverse complement strand
TTTTTTTTCAGTTTTCCATAGCTGATTTTTTTTTTCACAGTGTCAGTAAAATAAAAAAGTGTCTCCTCAAAGTACTTCTGGGTCTACTGTACATTTAATAACTTCCATGGATTCCTATCTGTACTGAGAAATGAAAGGTGAGGTGCTGACTCTATTGGAAACATCACCTTGTTTGTAAACCTGTGTGATGGTTGCTGCACAGAGGGTGAGAATTGCCCCATGATGTGTATCCTGTCCACTTCCAAAATAGAATTTTACTGTAGAACTGTCTTTTTTCTCAGGGAGTCTTATAAGCTTACAAAAGAAGTAAATATATGAAAAAGCTCTGCACTGTTCATATTACTTCTATTCCACTGTCCAAAGACTCAGAGCTTCTGGCCATGATAATTTATAATGCATGCTTTCTTCTATATCACCAATTTACATGCATATAACCTGTAGGCTGTCTGTAAAGAAAGCTGGTGTTTCAGCAGCAATGTGGATTGCACTCACCGGTGAGAAGCAAGAGGAGTATTTGGGAAACAATTAGAGATTAACACAAAAGGAGTTTTTGGGAAACTATTAGGGAATAACAGTCTCCCTACTTCTGTTTTCGCATAGACTAATCCCTGTTCCTTCCCTCTTGTTTGCCTTTTTTTTGGTTTGTTTTTGTTTATTTGTTTTTGTTTTTGTTTTGGTTTTGTTTTTTTGGTGGTTTTTTTTTGTTTTTTTTTTTGTTTTGCTGGTCCGCCAAGGGAAAAGTTTAGCTGAGATTTTATGTGTGCGAACACGTGGTTGTTATAAGGTCTGCTGATGTGAAGTCCAGCTCTTACTGTCTACTTCCAGCTAATACTTTTTGCATTCAGAGACAGGACAGCTAACCCTCTTCCTCTCCCCCTCATTATACACATATTTTTCCCTGTTACATTGCCCTCACAGCAGCAAACCTACTCATGTTGCCCTCATAGCCCCATAGCTGTGGGCTCAATCCCTGCACGGGCCATTCACTTGAGTTGGAACTGATGGTGCATGTGGGTCCCTTCCAACTCAGAACATTCTGTGACTGCGTGTAACCACACCATCTACCTTAGAGCGCTGCCCAGTATGTCTGTTGCCTCTTCTGCCAGCTCTCCTTCTTTCTCATTCCTCCCTCCTTATATAACCCTTTCTTTCCTTAACTGGTCATTTCTTTGTCTCTTCTGAATTCTCAGGTCACCTTGTTCTCTTGACAGGGCAGAGACTGTGCAATGCCCAGCAACATCAGACCTCTATGTGTCTTTTGTCCCCAGGCACCACTGTGGTAGGTCCACCCATAAAAATATGACAGGTAGAACCACGAATTCTCTTTCAAAACATTGCTGCAATTAAACGGAGGAGCCTCACATACTCGCTAATACAACAATCTGCAAATGACCAGAATTCAAAATCTTTGGTGTTCTGAGTCATTCTGTAAGCATGCAACCATGCAAAACGGTTTTGACTGAATATTAATGACGGTACAATTCAGAGGAACCCTGTCTATCAATAACTAACCTGTTTCCAAGGGAGAACCTGGGCTGATGTTACCACAAAGTGGCCAAAAGCTGTGAAATTACCTACACCCACCAGTCCCTGGTGTTGTGTTTACCAGCATGTCACCTTTCGCATGCAGGGACAGCTTGGGTGATCCTTAGGTGTGCACTGCTCGCCAGTGAGGAGCTGTTTCCTTGGTGAGGCCAGCAGTGGATTAGATGTTAGAAGTCTATTAAGCTCCCCTGTCGTCCTCTGTGCTTAGCTACTCATTTCCCAAGGCATCCAGGTGTATGTGGGAGTCACCAGATGTGAATTAAATCTGATAGAGAGCAAGAATGAACCCCCTCATAACCTTGGGCAGAACATCATCAATGCTGGAAATGTTGTGCCAATAAGTCAGGTCAGCAAGGAAAGGATTGATGGGATGGCATTTAGCAGCAATGACACCAGGTTAGCAGGATAATTTTTTTTGCAACATTTGAAAACTGGAGCACTTTATCATCTTTCCTCTAAAAATCACTGTTTTGTGGCAGGATCAATATTTTGCTCTTGAAATGTGTGAGTAGAATAACAGCTCTACGACTTTAGAATATGATATGTCATCATCATCAGATGACATAAGTCCTGAAATACAGAATTATTTTGAAATTTGCAGTCCTGAGCTTGCCAGTTAAGAAATCACAGAAATTATTTGCTATAAAGAATGGAATTATAAATAGAATCCTAAGGGTCATTTGGTGAGGGAGGGTTTTTTTCAGATTATAAACACTGATACCTGTAATAATTTAGCTTTCAGTAAATGTGGAAAGAAAACAAAAACTAGAATTCTTCATGAATTTTGATCACCAGGCCCCAAAATATTTTCAATAGAGAGATTTTGAAAATGTTCCAGATCTTCCAAAGGACCAACTCAGGTAAAAGTGAAACATTTAACCTAAATTAAAAAGAAAATGTATGTGAATAATAAAATTTTCTATTAATAAAAATGTCACATGCCTTTGAAAGACAGTATTTCCTAACACTTATGTGAAAGTTGGTCTGGGTGGCACAGCACCATTTAAATTCACTTAGGTTCTTAGCTGCATCCTTCTCAGCTGAGGTTTTAATAGCTGTCACTGTGAGCACAACGTGTGAATACTCTGCCATGGCGCTGGCTCCAGTGCACAGAGGTGTCAGGTTAACAGCAGATTTTATGCCTGGGCCTAGTTAGCAAAGCCAGCCTTCTGTTTCTTTTCAAGATAAACCACTAGCAGTTAATCTATCCAAGGTTTCTATTCATAAAAGACCATGTAAAAATTGTTAGGTTTTGATTGCAATTTAATCTGCTTCTATTAAGAAGTTCTTAATTTGCAGCCTTATACTGCAGGGAAGGGTCTCTGCAGATTTAGCCTGGTTTTGTTGTGTTTCTCTATAACATTTCAACATCTATAACTGTTGACCACTGCCAGAGGGAGGTGAATGGGCTGATTGGATCTTAGCTTTGATGCACTTCTGCTTCTTTTACGTTCCCAGAGTTCCTGTACTTGTTTTATTAACATTGTCTTCTTGTAAATACATAGTTTGTAATCCTTGGTTTTTTCAGAATCTGTGTTTCACAACAGGGAGGGTAAGATTTTGTTGCCTAAACATAGGAAGTTAACATCATTTTAAGCACAGAAGGCTATCCTTTCAAGGCTTCCAGCTGCTGTTCCTGAAGGCTGCAGATCTTCCAGACATGTCCCACTTCATGTGTTTTTAGGACACTCTTGGGTGTCCCACATTGCACTTAGAAACCTGTAAAAAGGCAGCTGAATCCTGCCCAGACAGCTTTACACTGTTTTACATGTTACACAGTCTCTAGCACAATGAATCTCATATCCTGACAAGTGGCCCTGGGTGCTATAAGCAATACAACACTCCTTGTGAAACAGTCGTAAATGTAAACTCAGGAAAGACCACAGATAGGTCAAATTGGTACTATAAAATATTTTCGGAGTGGAAATACTTTTTTTTTCTTGTCAGGATTTGGCAAGGGCAAATATTTCATAGGAACAAATACATTTTAATTTCATTTAATTTTGAAGACAGGATAAAAATTAGCTCGATAAAGGACATTTTGATTGTCTGACTCCAAATGGCTTTGTTTCCATTTTAAAATGCCACTTTAGATGTATGTACACAGGATGACGTGTCCATCTGTCTATATTACATCTAAGTGTAATGTATGCCCATAATGCAAGAGGTAAAGTTGGAATGGAAACTTTGATTTCTGTTCTCAAGGAATATTTACATCACCCTGATTTGCTTGCATTTAATTTTGTGGGCAATTTTACAAAAAGCTTCCGTTTTGTAACACAAAGAATTCTGTTGGAGGGCTGTTACTTGAGAAGAAGGTAAGGTCCACCTTCTCTCCAGCTCCATGGCTGTAGAATGAATGATTTTTTTTTACCTAACATAGCAAATGGTAGTGAGCAGCTATTTTTTTTAACACATACAGTTTTAACATTAGATCAAACACTCAAAAAGCTTGGGTGTTTCCTTCATTGGGTCCACACTATCATAAGCACAAACACAGACTGGGTAGTGAAAGGACTGAGAGCAGCCCTGAGGAAAGGGGCTGGGTTCGGGAGTATCACTTTTACTGTGATATGTGTGACTCCCCCACAGGGAGGGAATTACAGGGTCCTGGCCAGAAAGTTGAAAAGACGAGAGGAGTCTTTGGATTCTTTGCTTCAGATAGTTGTTTTAATTAGCGTTATCAGAGAAATAGAGTGCTGGACACAGTACCCTGCAGAGAGTTCAAAAGATGCGTGCAAAAAGAGAGCTTATCACAAATTCAGGGCCTTTTTAAAGGTAATTGACCCAATAGAAGTTTGAAACGAAACGTATTTTCACTTTTCTGCCAATGCCCAACAAACCCAGCTCCTGCGTGGACAGGAACTGCGGAATTTTTCATCCAATCATTCTAAATCACTTTTGCCGCAAGACATGGAGTTATAGAAGAAGGAGAAGAAGCCCTGGAGAACAACAACTGTCCTCCATCTTGGCATTTTTAGCTTTTATCTATTTACTACATAAACAACCCCAAAACCTCTAAATTCTTCACCTTGTGACACCACTACAAACTATTCTATCATCTGGTTCAAACCCTTCGAGATTCAAACTCTTCCCAGATGTTGGCAATTTTTTCCATGGACAGAGGTCAAAATAAGTGTTGTCCAGGGGAGATAAATCTTTTAAAACAGGCAGAGGAATATCTCCTGCACTTTGGACACCAACAGGGAGGACTTATGGGTTCTTCTGGATAAAAAGCTGAATATAAGCCAGCAATGAGTTCTTGCAACCCAGAAAGCCAACCCTATCCTTGCCTGCATCAAAAGCAGAGTGAGAAGCAGGTCAAGGGAGGTGATTCTATCCCTCCACTCCTCTCTTGTGAGACCCCACATGGAGGGCTGAGTCCAGGTCTGGGGTCCTCAGCAAAGGAAAGATGTTGATCTGTTTGAGCAGTCCAGAGGAGGCCATGAAGATGATCACAGGGCTGGAGTGCCTCTTCCATAAGGACAGGCTAAGAAAGTTGGGTCTGTTCAGCCTGGAGAAGAGAAGGCTCTGTGGAGATTTTATTGCAGCCTTCCGGTACTGAGGAGGCTGCAAGAGAACTGAAGAGGGACTTTTAACAGGGGCATGTAGTGATAGGACAAGGGGAAATGGTGTTAAAATGAAAAAGGGTAGATACAGATTAGATACTTGGAAGAAATTCTTTACTATCAGGGTGGTGAGGCACTGGAACAGTTTACCCAGGATAATCCATCCCTGGAACTGTTTAAGGCCAGGATGGACAGGAATTTGAGCATCCTGGTCTAGTGGAATGTGTCCGGGCCCAAAGCAGGGGTTGGAACTCGAAGATCTTAAGGTCCCTTCAAACCCAAATCTTCTATGATTTTATGGGCTCTATATGCTGTACAGTACTCTTATAAGAGTACATTGAATTTCACTTTAAAAGAATGGGACTATTCAGTTCATCAAAGTAAAAACATTCTTGATGGTAACCCTGTCCCATAATTTCAGCTCCTCTGCTTAGCATAGACGAGAAAAAAATATGTAAAAATTTTACATGATGTCACCTTGTCTACACTGAGTTGTAATGTTACCTGCTTGAGAATTAAATAATTTTCACTCTCATCTGATTTTGCAATGAATGCTTTTGACCCATGCAAAAATATGTAAGAACTACTGTCCACATCCTAATTATGAAGAGTAAGAGCATTTGCATTTACTTTTAAAAGCTCTAAAGGCAGTGACTGTAAACACATACAAATAGAGCAGAGGGATTTAACTTTAATGCAGAACTCATTAAACTATTTTCCCCATTTTTTGAGTGTAACTGATCTGTGAATACAGTTGGCAATATATATATATCTGAAGTGATTCTCCAAATGTTTCACACAGACGGCTTTCAGTTGATTCAGTCTCAAACAGCTTTTTCTCTTTTTTTTTTGTGCTGCTGAATTTGAATGTGTTTGTTCAACAAATGTTGTTGGTTTTCAAAGGGTTATGTTGGTGTTTCTCTTCCTTATATCGTTCTATGAAAGCATATAAGCAGGACAAAGGCTTAATTGGGTTGGCTGTGGTGTCAACATTCGAAGTGCTTTAGAGACTGTCATCAAGCTTTCATTGTCTGCAGAAAAGGAGCAGAAGGATAACCTTGGGATCAAACTAGTAGACTGTGACTCAGGATATCAGAGTTCAATTCCTTCGTCTAAAGGTATTGTAATACAAAAAATTTAAGCCTCATTCTTCAGTTTCCATTTATGGTTGTTTTTACCCATCATCCAGTTGCTTGGTTCAATCCCTTTGTGCCACATGAAGGAGGACAGTGGAGGTTAACAGTGAAAGGTTAACGCATTAGGGAACATGCTTTGAAATCAAATGACCTGAATTATTGTTGCGTTGATTAGTATGCAAGAGATATTGTGTGTGAGACAGCATCATCCTAAAACAGCCTCATCTAAGTGAAAGGACACAGAAATATTCACCCCGTGGGCATTCTGAAATATTTTTAGCTTCATTGGTATGGAACCAATATCCTCGGGAGCTGGAATTGAATGTTCTTAACGCGAGGCAGAAGAAGCAAGTGCAGCACAATAACAAAATGTGACATGCCATTAGCAGAGTCCCAGTGATTCTTACTTTTCCTTGTTCCCCAAATAAATGTGCATTAGTAACAGAAATTTTCCTTTTAAGACCAAGTGATTGAAAAGTAGAGACTATCAGGCCTAGACATCACTGATTTCAGGTGGCATAATGGAGTAACCTGACAGAGCTGAGCAAAATCGTGCGTGTGCAGCAATCATAGATTTTCCAGTTGTAGGGTGTCACTGTTTTTTCCTATGAGTTAGTGAAAAGTGAGAGAACAAGGGCTGCCAGTGAATAGACATGCTTGATAGCAGGGGAACAGAACGTCTTAGTTGAGGGAATAGACAGAGTACCTGATTGCAGAGAGGCACGAGAGAAGAGAAAGAAACCTGAGCAGGATGCTTGTAGTGCTCATCATACTTTTAATCTAGAAAAGGACTGAAGCAATATGTAAAAGCGCAAATTTCATCTTCACTGGATAGAACAGCAGTAGGATGCCAAAGGAAAAAAAAAAAAAAGAGAAAAAAGAAAAAAGAAAACGAGTAAAAATATTTAAGGAAGATAGAAGGAAAACCTGGAAAGATGGAAAACTAAATAACTGATCTGCCCCAAAGAGCCAAAGTCTTAAGAATCCTCTGACCTAAATTCTTATTACTTTGTCTTGGCTTCTATTTGTTTAGGGCAGGAATACTGAGTATTGTATTAGCTGTTTTTCCCCAGACTGATTTGTTTTATCCAAAGTACTGGTCAAATCAAAAGCACTAAGTCCTTTTCTCCATAACCTCTTTGGACATTTATGACTACAACAATGTCCCTTCAGCTCCCCAGAGAAATGAAACCTTGCACATCAGAGAGTGACAGCTTCTTTCTTTCCTGCTGCTTTAACAGCTCAGTGAGCCTCAACAAAGTTGCTCTTTGCTGTACTACCTGACTTCCTTGCTCTGCCTTAGCATGCTGAAGAGCACCCTGGTTTCCAAAGAACTTTGGCAATGTGTCAGAAATGGAGCTTTTCTTTACTGGCATTGGTAGGAGACAAGAATTAAATGTATTTCGTTTTTTACAGATGCCTCTGACCGGTATGGCATACACTCTCATATCACTGTTGTGAAGGCTGCTAACCCCATCTCCAATGTGTACTAGGGTTGCAACTGGTTCTGTAATACACAATACACATGAAACAAATAAGAATGACAACTTAAGAATTGAACAAGAACCTAGATAAAATTTATTGAAACTTCTTGTTGAAAAGTTTTTTAAAATAGTTTTACTCCCCAGGCCCATTTTGAAGTTGTGGTGTGTGGGGGGTTTTTTTGTAATTTATTTAGGCTTTTTTTTTTGCTTTGTAGCACTTTGTTTTTTCAGGGGTGGTGAGGTTTTTTGTTTACTTTTTGACTAGTTCCTCTCTTGATTCTTCTCTCATCTGATTATTTCCCAGTAGGCTTGGATATGAAAGTGACCATAAACCACTGCTGTACTTCGACACATATCAGCTGTAATCCATAAAGTTTTAAGTTTTTGAACAAAATCATTTAGTAATTTACAATCACGGCAAAGCAATTTCCTCAATTTGCAATTTTCTCAGCATTTGTGTGCCATGTGGTATTTTAGATGGATAAACCTATTGTGAATATTTTAAAAGATTTTGTAAAACTGTAGGAACAAGAAAAATACATGTGCACATGTTGCTACGCCAAATGTATTGCAGTTTCATTAAGCTTATCAAAAGTGGCACAAAGCAATAATCAAATTGAGGTCACAACCAAGAATGAATCAATGAGTTCAATGATTTAACTTTCAAACTAATAGTGCAGGTAATCAAATCAAATTATGAGTTTGACACTATTTTAATTATTTTAAGTTAGTTTTTCTTGAAAAGAATTGAGGAGGAGCTAGATTTCTTTCATCAATGATCTATAGATAAAAATATTTATGGGGTAAGAAAAAAGTTCCCACAAGATGGAAAAGTACTTAATCTAAGTGCAGCTTCTTCCTCTTAACTTTGTTCATCTGAACATCAGATGAACGGCAAGTTTAAAGCAGTAATGTAGTCCTTTTGGGAGTGACAAAGAGAGGCACAAACCAGAGATCTATTCTGCTTTTCTAATCTTAAACATGCAGTTTAGGGCAAGGTGAACTGCCCATTGGAAATCTCTGAGTCTGTGCAAAGAGTATGTGCACAATGAGCTTGGTCTGGACAACTATTTCAGGTATGAAAAATCCTGCTTTCGACATCCAACTTTTATTTAATTTTTATGGTTTGGTAAAAACGATCTGGGCCTGAGCATCTGTTCTAGGCTTTGTCCTTTGACAACACAATTCAGAAAATACAAGTGATGAAGTCCCTTTGTTCATCTCAGCAGAGAGGGACTAGATGAATGCCATTTGAATGTCTCCTCCTTAAATCTCAATGCTACACATTACTGTGGTTCTTATTCCACCCCCTAACTTTAGAACAAAAGAACCTTTTCAAAGACTTCACATAGAGGTGATGGATAAATCATACACATTAACTGCTTTTGAATAACACCATTTTAACCTGAAAAATCTTTTAATTCTGTGCTGTTTACCTTAAGAAATTATTTAAGGCATTGTTTATGCATATGCTGACACATGCATATAATTGAAAAAAAATAATAAGGAAGAAAAAATGAAGGCATTTGTCATCACACACAAAGAGACTGAATTCTACTTCACTTCTTCAGAGCTTGCACTCCAATGGATGTTGTTCTTTGTTATCTTTAGGTAGACCATAGATTTAATTTCAAGACTGGTAAAATTCAGGATTTCTGATCAGATGGCAGGTGACTCACGCTGGCTTTACTAGTGATTCAAGCCCTTTATTTTTCCCTTTTCTGTTTAATGAAAGGTGGGCAGATTTGACTGTGATTTACAAGAAAAGAGAAAGACCCTTCCTTCTGGTGCAAAGATTTTTCTTTATCAGGATGCTATCCTGTCTGCTATAACCTGTGTGTACACCTGTGGCTTTGTTGCCAGTTAGGTAGACATGAATCCTCATGGCTCATCCCCATAGGAGGAAAAAAAGTGTACGACAAAGAATTCTGTGACTTAGTAGGCCTAATATGTGTAAAACCAGCAATATTGATTAGGGATATAAATACTCAATGGATTTATAAGGGGAAGTCATCATGTTGGCTGCCTACCTTACCATGATGGATGTTATAGTTGACAGAAACTCATTGTTTACACAAATATTTAAAATATGCACCTACTGAAAATAATTTTCACATATTTAACACTTAGGGAGTTGGGTACTTATTATTGAATCATAGGGGAAAGGCTGAATGTAATGTTGTTTAGCATTAGCCTGGTAAACACTAGGTATTTAAGATACATTTTTGGGTTCATTCCACAATCTGTAGAGAGTGATAAACAGCTCTAGAGGGCAATTTGTCCTGCCTAATTCAGACGTCTCTCTTATGTGGCATAAATTTTCTTCTGAAGGAACCTATATTTGTATACTGTGGAGCGGGTCTAGGTAATTAGCTTAGGCTTGGTAGTTATTTTTAAGTGGCAAATATATCCAAGAGTTTCTGGCTAAGGCTTTTTCTAAATTTTTTAAATATGTCTTCCTCACACTGAATTTTCCTAGGCATAATTCAAACCTCATCTCATCCTCCTTAGAGAAGAACCTAGGTCTGTTCAGGCATCTATACTGCAGACATGTAGTCTTTCAGTAGCCTAGACACCGATTTCTAGTGCCATCTGAGATGCCCCAGGGTATTCCATGTGGCTCTGAGTAGTGCTCCTGTAGCTTGTGTCATTCTGTCAGCATTCGTGGATGATTTGGACACTCCATAGTGTTGCAAATTGCACCATATGTTTGGGCAACTGAACAGAGCCTGTAGGGTGGAAGTCAGCTCCAGATTAAGACATTTAAACTCAGATGCCTGTATGTAGGTGTTTACCTGTGAGTTAAGTGCCTAACCTCCTGCTTTAGTCAATGAAAATTTAATCACTATGCTGGAGCCTGAAAAGCAACTCTGCTGACCCTCTGGCTTTAGCCAGACTTAGCACAAATTGAATTGCTCTAGATTGTACTTCCTATATTGACAAGGGACTCGAAGCCCATGGCTGAAAGCCAGACAGAAAGCTTAAGGCCATCTCAGATAGCACTAGAGGCTTGTGTGAGGACAAATTAATTGAGTTAGTCTGTGCTGCTAACACGAGCTTGGACACTGCTGTACATGGAGACACCAACATGTAGGCATAATACGTTAGTAGTAGTTTTATCTCAAACTGAATCACACCTTGAGGCTGGAGGAGATAAATCCTATGCTTGATATCTGGGCATATGGTTACAGGTATTAGATATTTTACCTCTTTCATGATGAACAGAGAATTGTGTATGCAGAAATATAGTTTCTACAGTTTCAGACAGGATGGGCTGGTAAATCACTGGCAGAGCTGGAGTTTATGTGACTCAAGGAACACGACACAGACTTCTGAAAGAGTAGACAAAAATCTAATAGACATCAACACAAGTAAAAATGACAGCGTGAAGCTGAAGGCAATTACCGACTTGAAAAAAGATATGAATTTAGTGACTGCACTTGATGAGGCAGACCCAGCAAAGTCTGTGAGCAGCAGACAGATTGATGCAGATGAATGGTGTGATGACTCTGTGTCGGGAGGAAATACTGAACAAAGAGATTAGGAGGCGGAGAAAGAAGCTGAGTAGAAATACATTAGAAAAAGTTATTTTTAAAAGGAGAAAGGTGCCAATTTTGACACAGTGTGGGCTGAGGAAGTTCTACGGACCAACTCTGTGAAAAAAGCAATCATTTCTCATTTATAACCTTTAGCTCATGCACTGTAAAAAGCATTTCCGTTACCCAAATACGTAGATCTCCATGTTTACTGCCAATGGTTTTGTTACTTAAGAAAATTTTGGCAAGGGAGGTTGACAAATGCAATTAGCAAATATAGCATAGACTGCTTTGTATCAAATATTTTGAGAAAATTGCCCTTGAGGTTAGTGGGGAGAGTCTTGGCTCCCACTAGAAGAGCTGGCTGGGGAAGAATGAAGGAGGTGAAAATAATGCCAGTCCACAATAACGACCCATCGGGAGTGCCGTATGCTCCATACCGTGTGCCGTCAGGGAACCTTTAATTCCAAGGAAATATGGATATTCATTTATGTCTTGCATGTGTCAGACACATTGGAGTTGACATTAAAAAATCAAGCTAGGCAAGTGCTGTAGTGTTACATCTTACATTTAAATCATTGTGCTGGCAATAATTTTTATTTGAGCCTATTGGGGTGTGAAAAATGTCTGGCCAGAAAACTCTTCCATGTCAAGGCTCTATTAATAAAAGGAGATGGTGTGGTGACTAAGACTGACAAATTCTGTGCTTTGGTGTTTCATTGTGGGGTTTTTTCTGAGGTGGGGGGAGAGTTAGGATTTTCTGGGGGGACTACTTCATGGTTCTTGCCAGAGAACCTAAAAGAGAACAAATCTTTTTAACAGGTAAAGCAGGGAATTAATTCACTGATTTGTCTGACATGACAGGGTACTTACATCAGTGCTGGCAGAAAGTGTAGATAATACCTTATTCATGCTTTGCTTGAGAGTTTCCTATACTGGGAAACCATTCATGAGAACCCTGCACACCTTTCTAATCTCCTTCCTGTGAGTGGAACTGGACCAGCACAGGAAAGGGGATTATCATCCAACCCATAGGTTTACTTGCATGTTTCCCACGGCCATTTAGAACTCAGATTTTGCAGTACTACCTCCAGATCTAGGCTGAAACCTCCAGCACCTTGTGCCACATTTTGTACAGGTACACCTAGTATGTTATAACCCAGCCCAACAGTTGGTGAGAAAAAGGCAGGTTTATTACAGAAACAGTTAAGAAACTGTGGTATGGAGAAATAATTCTCTTGGACCCTGGCCTAAATCTGTGTCAAAGAAAAGAAAAAAAATGATATGTCATAGTTGAGTCTAATCACTAAGATATATTTCTCATCATTAGGTAATACAGATGCATTGGCAAATCAGTATATCTGAGGTATCATCAGTCAATCATGATTACCTTACCTTTAATCTTGTCTTCACAAGGTGCTGCTACCCAGCTGTTAACACCTCTCCTGCTGAGAGGAGATTAGCTGTCCTTTGTAGGACACCAGCAAGGTAAGAGCCAAAGGGCAGAAGTGTGACTAAAACCACATTCCTTACAGAGACATAATGCAACCTCATTTGCCTAACTGGACTTTTTCAGTCTGCTTTTGGCTGTTGGTTTCTCTCTTTTGTAACCAGTCAGATGTACACATAAGGACTCATATTTTTCTCTGACCACTGCAACACGGGGAACTAAAAGCCACTTTGAACTGCTGCCACAGCACTTCTTTGTATTTGGGTTTTGCAGAGCCTCGAGGCCATTCCTTACAGCAGAAATACAAGCTGAGATTCCTCATGAGTACGTGGGGGATGCCTTCCCACAAATATCAGCCATACTCTGCAATGCTTCGCCCATCTGACAGGAAGAGGCATGAAAATACTGTCTTTAGTAGGCATAACTGTGTCACCAAACCCTCCATACACCTAGCTTTTGGCAGTAAGAAAAGAACTCTTCTGAAATAGCTCATGTCATTGTGAGGAGACTTATCCATACTGGGAAAAGAGCAACATCTACTTTCCTATGCAACCAACTCAGCAACACCTTTTCCACCTAGAAATCTTCTGGGTTTGTATCAACCCAAAGGCTCATATGCACAAATTGGAGCTGAAGAACAAGGAACAAGAAGGACTAGAGGATTAAAAAAATAAATCTAAATGCCCTCCAGACTGTCCTATGCATAATATTTACATGGTTTCATTCCCCTATTTAATTCTCTTCCCCCTACAGGCCTGCTAACTAGAAGTCCAGCACACTTCATTAGTATTTACCTTCTACTGAGTGCTTCATTAGCCTTGGCATTGTATTAATGATAGCTGAGGGGAAATAACCCATAAAGTGAAGTTTTGAAATGAAGAATGCTTAGGATGTGATCAATCAAAGAAATATATGGTTTCATTTAAAAGACCGCAGGAAAAATTGACCTGAATGTTACTCCCAATCAACATAATATATGGAAATGAATGGAGGTATGTCTGATTACTGCCACCCTTGCAGCTTTGCTGATAGCGTGATGCTTATGCTCATACCACCTTTTGGTTCTGCTGATGGAGGAGATGTTGCGCTGTTATCCCATTTATTGGCAGGAGTAGCTACCGACCTTTGTGTTTTCCGTCAGCAGGTGCTCATTCTTACCGTCCGTAATGCACAACCCCTTTCCCGGTGGGCATAAGCACGTGTGTTATCATTCCTACTGATGGACTGGCAAAGGCAGCAGGGCGTTGTACAGACACACTGTCCTGTGCAATGCCATGCACACTGACATATGGAAATCCTCCATACATGGTCCATAGCGGAAGGGATCTATGTGCCGGCACTCTTTGCATGTCCGTGCTTCCCGCTCTTGATGTGGTCTGGGAGGGGAAGTGTGCACGTGTGTGTGTGTGTGTCCATTTTAGGACAAAGGTTATGTAATGACAGAAGCCAGTACACACTCACATTTAACTGATGGCATAACTTACTTCAGAGCAAAATCTGAGGTTTTAGCCCCTGCTCACACAAAGAATGGAGGGGAGCAGGTCAGAGAGCACTAAACTGCGAAGGGTGTAAAACATCATCTGCAATCCACTGTGAGACTGGGAGTCTTTTCAACTCTCTGCATCAGTTTGCCCTTTCCTCTTCCTGTTCTTTTCCAGAGGACCTCTGGGGAACAGGGATATCTCATTATAGATGTTTGTTTAGTTTTGTTTTGTTTTTTTAATAAAATTGGTCTGATTTTGAGTAGAAGTTTACAGCCCTGTAATTCTAGTGATGACTAATAATGATAAGAATTACAGTGTGCAAAACAGTTGCTGCTGAAAAGACCTGCAGTCACTGATTTGTTACCACATATGTTCAAACACGGAATTTCCCTTGGTCTTTGAATATTTCCTGCAACTCACTAATACATATTTATGCTCTTTTTTCCTCCCCTTGGACAGCTCAGCTAAATTTCAGTCTGCAGGGACTTCATAGATAGGCACACAGTTAGCTTTTCACTTTTTTTTCATTCTACTTTGCTCATGAGGTATGGCTCAGCTGGTTACTGTGAAGGAAGCGTCTCGGAGTTGCACAGGCTTTTTTTTTCAAGAGCATGCCTCTTGTCACTGTTATTGACATGAAATGGTGTGTATTTCAGCACTTAATTGGTGGCTTAATACAATTTCAGTGTTCAGTACCCTGCAATTCTGAGATTCACTTTGGCTGTGTAGAGGAAAATGGGAACATTGGGGACTGCACGTCACTCTTATATCAATAATAGCTGGAAGCTACAGCACTCAGGTCTTAAAACAAATGATGACACATGAGGCAACTTTGTTTTCTCGTCATACCATTCCTTGAACTGTCATGAAATCGTGTGTTGTATGTGTATGGAAGATGTTGCAAAAGCAATGAGGTTCCTGATCCATGCACTTCCCTATTGATCTTCCTGACACAGGAAGCCGGAAGAAAATAGGATGCTGTACCTCTCTGAAGTTCCTCTGGAGGAGGAATATAAAAAATCTCACATCTTTCGCAGTTAAAAACTTCTGTTTTCTTTGTAAAGATTTAACATTTTCACTTGTAAAAGGTCCTATGTGAATTCAGAGCGATTACTCTTCTTGAATGGGGCATTCCATGTACAAGTTCAATTTGACCCTTGACATAATTTTGCAAGTCAAACAGAAATCACATTAAAGCATATCCTCTGCAAGCCTTCCCTCTGCATAACGCAATCAATATTCTTTAATTAAAGGATGATACTATTGATTCTAATTAAGCAAAATTGCCTACCTCATTCATTTACAGTTCATATGTGTTTCTAGAGACAAGATGATTTAGTGCTCTTAATACTGCTTTCCATATACAAGAGAAACACGCTTATTTTAAAAAAAAAAACACCTCAACTCCAGCACCTGGTGCTACACATGTCATTTTTCTCTTGATGAATGGACAATTTGATGTATGTAAACATAATTTTAGAATAATAAATTATGTACGTAGGCAATACAAATGTGTAAACATAGGGTTTTGGAAAATTGAATTTTAAAATTTGGGAATCATTAGATTACTGAAAAAACCTCTGTAGCTTTTAATGACACAGTTTAACACATCTTGGAGATAATACTTTTCACCCCAAATAATCTGTCAGGAAATCGTTTCTGTGAGAAGTGTGCACGTCTTGCACTCTAAGGTGTGCTAAAGGGAAAGCTTTGTGAGCATATTCATCATTGCATTTGAAAAGAGGAATCTTGGTTATATTGACACAATATGAAATTTAATGTAAACAATGGATGATTATTTATATTCTTTTTTCATTATGGCAGCCAATGTGTAACCGAGGATTAACGACCTTTGGTTCTCTGAAAAGCTACATTTTAATTTTCATCAGGTGATAATTTAAATAGAGAAATTTAAATTCACTATATATGTGGATATTTGAGTCTTAACCCCCAGGACTGGTATGGCCTTAGGTTGCTTTGCTTAATTACACTTTTTAATGTTTTCTTTTTCTTTCCTAGGAAGTGCCATTAGACAGTAATTAGAATATTATGATACAGGCTGAAAAATATCTTACCTGGGGGCTCCATGTATGGTTTTGCAGAGGAGATATAATGTGTATCAAAGACCTGCGAGAGTAATGGATTTGGAAGACATTAAGAATAGAGCATTTATGAGAAAATTTAAAATGAAATAAAAAACCCAAAAGCAATGAACAGCTTGCTGCCATTTAATGAAAGCAGCGAGGTTTGTAAGTGTTAGGTGGTGTACTTGATTTATTTCTGAGATAGTTCTGATCTGATTTATTTACCTTGTAACACTTCAGATAGGCTTAAAAGAATGGCTGTGGTATAATTTACATGGAAAATTTCAGCAAAACAAGTGTGGAAATCCCCAACAGTGTTTTATTGATACATAATATTTTCCTGACACAGCTGTTGTTTGTGGACAGAGAAGGACTGGTGGGTGATGTGATGACTTGAATTGTCTTGGGTGCAGTGATCATGAAATGTGGGAGTTATCGATCCTCAAATAAAGAGGGGGATGAGAAGAACTGCAGCCTTGGACTTACAGGGGGCAAATTTTGGCCTATTTAGGAGACTGGTTAAGAGTGTTCTTTGGGAGGTAGCCCTGAGAGGCAAAGAAGTCCAGGAAGGCTGAGAGTACTAGTCAGCAGTGGCTGAACATGAGCCAGCAGAGTGCCCAGCTGGCCAAGAAGGCCAATGGCATCCTGGCCTGTATCAGCAATGGTGTGGCCAGCAGGACCAGGGCAGTGATTGTCCCCCTGTACTCGGCACTGGTGAGGTCACACCTCCAATCCTGTGTTCAGTTTTGGGCCCCTCATTACAAGAAGGCCATTGAGGGACTGGAGCGTGTCCAGAGAAGGGCAACAGAGCTGGGGAAGGGTCTGGAGCACAGAGCTGATGAGGAACAGCTGAGGGAGCTGGGGTTGTTTCACGTGGAGTAAAGGAGGCTCAGGGTGGACCTTATTGCTCTCTGCAACTGCCTGAAAGGAGGGTGCAGCCAGGTGGGGGTCGGTCTCTTCTCCCAGGTAACAAGTGATACAACAAGGGGAAATGGTCTCAGGTTATGCCGGGGAGGGGCATTAGATTGGATACTAGGGAAAATTTCTTCACACAAAAAGGCTGTTCAGCACTGGAACAGTGGGTTGAGTTACCATCCCTGAAAATGTTTAAAAGAGGTGTAGATGTGGCATTTAGTGATATATTTCACTGGTAACTTGGCAGTTGCTGGATTAGCAGTCGGACTCAATGTTCTTAGATGTGTTTTCTAACCTAAATGATTCTATGACTTGGAGCAACACAGTTACTAAGGGTGGGCAAAGTTATGGCTAAGATTTTGGCATAGATTTTTTAGGCAGACACATGGAATACCAAAATCTTGCCAAAAGTACTGTTTCCATACCAGTGGAAATGGGAATTTTTTTTATACAAGCCTGCTTGACTTACCGATTGTTTGAAACAAGGCTTGATCTTATAGCTAATTTTGCTGAGGGCAAAACTAATAGCTGTGTGGTAGTCAATGAACTACAAATGAATATGTTTCCTGGAGCTAACCATTCAGTGAGGGGATGTGGGTGATTTTATGATTTATGTCCTCTTATTTTAAAAGAAAACCAGAGCAAATGAAAAGCTTTGTAATACAGTCAGCATATTCAAGCTGCTTCTTTGTTGCAAAAACCAGCAAAAAACCATTGTGCAGTCTCTCTTCAAGTCTCTCTACAGGGGTGGATTTTGAAAGTAAGACACTGGAGACATGCCAATATTGTCAAAAGTGATCAATCTATTTATATGGCTACTCCTGTTATTTGGGATGTTGAACAAATAATCAGAAGAAGTAAATACGGTTATGAATGATAAGGAATCCTTGGGCCCTAAAGTTGAAATGAAAAAACCCTTAGAGGTTATGATTAGCTCTGTTTGAGAGTTCTGGCAGGCTAGTGAGAGACTGTTTGATTGAGCAGGACTGATAGTAGCACTCACTGGGTTTAACAGATGAAATAAGTCAGACTGGCTCAGCAGCACAGTGAGACACACCACGTGACTTAATGCTTTCTCCTAGAGACATGACCGTTTCCATACATTCAAGTAAGTGAAAACTGTTATTTGGTCAGTCTGTGCCATCCCTCACTGATACAAGGGATGGTCTTGGAGCATGGACTTTGGTCATGACTATGCCAAAGATCCTACCAGCAGTTAGCTGGGAAGGATAATCATGCATCAGTGCTTGAAACTGTATGCTCATCCTGTTTATTTCTTTTTTTAACATAGGAATAATCAAGGTTATCATCTTCTCTTTGCAGTTTTGTCACTTACTTAAATCAGACAGTAAAGGGTTGATTCTATTCCCTGCAGTACCTTAGGCAGATTCAAAGAACAACAGATAAAGTGAAGCCACTGAAGAGACGAAAGACAGGGAGCTATTACCAAGAGATCAAGATAAGGGGTAAGGTACCTTGTTATGTTGCATCATGTATCTGCAAGTTTCTGCTTATATATGGTCAAATTGTGTCCCCAGATATAGATAACTGAGATAAGCCCTTACACAGGTACAGACCAGCACAGAAAATAAACTGTTTGGTACCTGAACAGTGATATGATCCCTACAGAAAATGAGATCATTGGTTTGGAGGAGACAGCGGTGTGCAGTAAACTCAAACCCATTTGGCTGATGGATACATTTTGCAGCGCAATATGTACCTTATCTCCAGTTCCACCTATTCTTTGTTGTCTGCCCTTGTGTCTCCTGGTGCTGCAGCCAGCTATCTGATTCGTGATGAAGAGAGCCATGTGGCACTGCATTTCAGTTGTGCATTGATCTTGCCGGGAATTAGTAAAAAAAAAAAAAAAATCAATTGGAGCGTCTTGGTTACCAGCCAAAAAAAAAAGGATGTAAGTGACTCATAGTTACTGTATGATGGGTCAGCTTAGCAGGTGTTCTGGATAACTGACATGAGAGAACATAATGGTTATTGTGGAGAGGCAGTGATAGTATTGACAGGAACATGGATGCATTTCGGAACAAAAAAGGAAGAAGCAGATTGAGACATCCATGGTGATGCCCGAACCAGAGATTTTTTAACACTCTCTCAATGAGGGTCACTGCATTTTTGTCACTGGAAGGCTGGTCTGTGGAGTGAATAGATACCTGATATGTGGCTTTTGATAACCTGGACCAAATGCTTATATGTAACCAGACTGTGACAATTAGAGGATAATTTGGGTAGATGAAACAGAATGTTCCATCAAAAAAATAATACACCAAGTAATTGGGCTAGGAAAAAGCCTGTTATACTTTTCATTAATTCAAAAACTTGGAAATTATTATTCATTTGTAGACTCATTGTATTAAATCACTCTGCAGTTTGTATGTGGGTTTACAGGCTTGACTTGGCATGGCAGGCCTGAGGAAGAAGAAAAAAAACTGCCAAGGGCAATTTTATTTTCTGTTTTTTGGAAAGTACAGATAATGTGCATGCCTAAAGCTTAATCAGAGAGTATGAAAGAGATCAGGTTTCAGACTTCCTTGCTTGCTTATGCTGGTGAAAGTGGGCTGTGCCAATCCATTCTGCCATGGGCTCATTCTGCTTTGTAATACACTGGGCAGAACCAGGTTGTGTACAATTCCTGACACACAGCCTGATCTAGTCAGTGGCATCCCTGCTGGTGGCAGAGAGGCTGGGACTAGATGATCTTTAAGGTCCCTTCCAACCCAGGCCATTCTGTGATTCTGTCATTCTATGAATACTCAGAAAGTGCATCCACCCTCACTGTACCCTGAAGCAGAGCACACCAAGGACATCCCATGGAGGGCTTGGAATCCTCAGTGCTAGGTTTTATTTTGGAACAAGCTATGAGAATGACCCATGAAAAGTCTCTTGCTTTATGTCTCCTCCACATCTTGACAGGGCTATTTTCTCCCGAACTTTTCCATGGTTTCCTATTTTCTGTGGGTACTGCAGTTTCCCTCATTTTGGGGTGTCTCCTCTTCTGTGTCTTTCATGCCTTACCCAGAAACGCAGAGGTTTTTTCTGGCTCAGGATCCTCAGGTACTCTTTGGAAAAGTGCCTTTGTCTTTTCTTCCCAAAGCGTGGCAAATTCCCCAGGATGAAGTATCAAGGAAAATGTGCACCTAGCCTACACCAAGCAACAAAGCATTGCAAGTCAGAAAAACACATCCACCTTCTGTGATGATCCATAGATACGTTTGTGCTACTCATACACAATATAACAGAAAAGACATTCTATCTCATTCCAAATGGATTGGCTGTAACTGCCTAAAGGAAAATGTACAGAAATATGTGCTAATATTTATGAGCTATCTCATTTTCTATACAATCTCCATACATACCGATGCTCTAAATAGCAAAACTGCCTGAAGAGTCTGTAGATTTCATCTACACTGCATATATCCCAATGCCCCTTGTCTTTTTAGGGATAAGATGTAGGTGCGCACCACATCTCTGTGAACCCTGGTTTCCCTTAGTAATCAGGTTTTCAAGTGCACTGGAATGGAAGACAATTTTGGGGAGAAACTTTTAACTACTCATGATTGAAATCAACATTTAAACAATATGATATGCTATTTTGTTTTGGTTTTTTTGTTGTTTTTTTTTTTAAGCAAGAACCTTTGTGTTATTGGAATACACTGGACCAAATTTATCTGCTGTATAACTCCTTGGTTTCAACAGAATTGCAGCAGGTAGCAAATTATCCTATTTTTCCCAGCCAAGTGCTGAATTCCAGCCTATTATGATTTTTTCACTTTTCAGCTAAGGGTGATTTTCTCAGCAGTAGACAGGAGATTTTCTACTTGGCTTTTCAAGAAACCACTTTGATTTCCATGCAACAGCTGATGACCTGGGATAAACTTCCAGTCATGTTCTATGTTGGCAATTGCAAGGGCTGCAAAAAAATAAAACAAAAAAAATTTGTTTTGCGTGAGACTCAGGACAGGAACTGAGTGAGATTTATGCTTACATTTTACATGGCTCCATTGAGTTGCTTTATCTTCTAGTCTAAGATACCAGCGTCTCTCAGTGCTTTCTCCTTCCGATGCCCCCATGTAGCTTGTACCATCATTCACTCACCTCTATCCTCTTTTCCCATCTCCGTATTTTGGGAGATGCAAAAGCAAAAGGAAAAGTGGTTTCGTTTACCTCAGCTTTACTGGACTGGACAACTGGCCCATTTTTTTCCCTTATATTTCAGGGTGGAGTAGGACCTGTCAGAATATGTCCTTCTTTTATGCTTTTCAGCCACTAGATGTCTCTAATGCTGTAAAAAATTCAGAAAAAAAGGCATTTGAACCCTGGTAAACAATGAAAACAAAGTTGGAAGTTGATCCTTGTGGAAACTGTCTCTTTGTGCCATAGTTCATTCCTCTTTCTGCTATAAATTATTCTTACTTTAAAAAAAAGCCACTCATCTTTATCTCATCACAGTCAGATACTTCTTTCCCCTTATTTCCAAAGGCAAAATATTAATGTACTAATTTGTCAAGTGTCCTCCTTCTCTACTAAATTTCCATCTGGGAAATAGGTAGTCACCTCTCACACCTGTGCTCTTGCCTCCATTTTTGAAATGGGGCTTGGCATTTGCAAGGGATCTGAGATTATTTTCCTGTCCAAGTCCAGTGGCATCCCATAGATGTTAGCACAGTTACATGCTTGGATATAGAAGCTCCTAAGTGAATTTAAAAGATCTGTCATTAGATTTTGTCTAGATTTTACACCTGGCTACTTCTCCTTGAAACAGAGCCAAATTCTGTAGGCCCGAATAATAGAAGATTGACTCCACAGAACCGAGACAAGGCAGACATTGACTTGGGTTAGTTGCCAACACAGAGGTATCGGGTGTACTTGGATATGTTGGTTGGCAGATATGATGCAGGACCTATGTTAGACCTCTGTGCTGGAGTAGCAGCTGGTATCCAGACAGTATACTCTAAAACATCTCAAAAGATACTACTTTGTGTGAGCAACGAAGTCCAGTCCAAGACACCTAAACTGAGCACGGGTGTCAGGATTAACTTCACCCAAATTTAGCCATCTAAAGTCTAGTCCATGCTAATTGTTCATCTAGGGTGGGCTCAGCTGCCCACATACAAAGTATTTTCTGTGATTAGAGGTGATTTAAGATATTCCACCTGGTCACCCTCTACTGTGTCAGAAGAACTTGCAGGTCCCATGCCGTAACTGCCAGTTCCTTATGGACATCTTATGTATTCTAGGGTTTCTGAAATGAGAGGAAATACATATATGGGCAACTAAGCATCTTTCACCAGCTTTCTTTGTAGACAAGTGAGAGAAAAGAAAGGTAAAGTGAGCTCCAGAGACCAACCCATCGCATTTTAAGGAAGGTTTCTTTGATGGTAGAAAGAATTGTTCCATAAAGCTGCCTTTGATTCTCAAATGTTGTAGAACAAGTATACATAAATATTTTATATCAGATACCTAACATTTATAATCTAGATGGAATGAATCTGCAACAACCTCATATTTCTGAAACTAAAAATCCACCATTAAATATTTCTTGAGACACAACTGTTGTATATATTTTGACTGTGATATTTCCCATCTAAATCCCATCTTGTTTGCTTTTACCTACAGAACAATGATCACATCCTCTTCTTTCCCCAATATATAAACACAAAGCTACTTAAAAAGTGCCTTGGACCACAGCCAACAGTGAGAGCTGGGTACCTTCAAAGGGCAAGCTGGAATGTCAGCATCTTAGGTGCCCCACATTACATGGAATAAATTAAAGCCAAGAGGGCATAACTTGAAGATTCAGGGTGAGCAGTTTGGAAATGGCGTACCAAGTTAAGTCTCCTCGCCCAGCAAAATTCTGGGGAGATCTGGGACACGGAGAAGTGAAAGTTTCTCCGATATATGGTTTCCACATGGTCAGAGAATTGTGGCTGACTGCTGATATGCTTTTAGCTGCACGAGAACAGCCTATAGCACAGCCCATTTGAACAGAGCAAACCCAAGTTAAGACAGCAGGATCCTTGTTCTCCTTTGTCTTCAGGGCAAACTTGTCTGAAAATGAAAAACTAGGGAGCTAGAAACATCTATATGTGGAATTTGATTGCAGGATAGGCAGCAGTAATATAACAGCTAGCTCTTTTATAAATCAAGTGATATCAAAGTAAGTTGTTCAGCAGCAGGAGTGGGAAGGGTTGTCCTACTGCCCTTGCTACAGAGTTCAAAGCCATAGGAGAGGCTGAAGAGAAGGCAGCCCACGGCTGCTGGCTGCTGATGCTGTCTTTGCTACCCTGCTTCCTGTCATAATTGTTGTTTGATAAGGTTAATTCCAACCAGTACTTAATAATATTTTTTTTCTTTATTTAGATGGTGGTTTTAGTCAACTGACAGAGATGAACAATGGTCATTCAGAGAGCCCAATAAACTTTTTCAGTTTGGTTTTTGTTCTGGTTTACAAATAAGTTCCTATAAGTACACATAATTGTAATTTTCTTTCTTTTTTTCCCTTTTTTTCCTCATTAATATCAAGGACAAGTCCAGATTTTTTTGGCTTATTTTTAATTTACAGAGAGTGCAATGAGCTAGAAAGGCACCATGTCTCAGAAGAAGCAGATGCAACAGATCCAACCCTATGAACACAATTTTCTAAACATCTGTTATGACTGTAGAGTACTAAAACCAAAAGTTGAACACATTAATGGCTCAGTACACACAAGAATATGGCTTGCAATCTATTAAAAAATTGCACCAAACACAATTACAGAAAATAAGACTTGTTTACTACAATAGAACTAGGCCAGGTATTTTTCCACTAAAAATCTGTGGGAAAAGCTGAAGTGGGGCATGGAATTGACCTCATGTTTTGGTTGTGTGTGCTATAACTGCAGAGCTCCTTTTGATTTACTTCTGTAAAAGTACTGCAGAATGGGGTTGGAAGCTATAAACTACAGGATATAAAACTACATGACCTGGGACTACCTGGGTTTCAACACCCAGACACTCACATGGAGAGGAGGGGATTACAGCCGGTACCTTATTCCATAGGCTGCACTGGGTAAGTAACCGGAGGAAGTTTGTGGAAAGTTATTTCTCTGTGACTCAGCAGTTTAGATTTTGCCACCCAAAGGCACATGAGGGCTTCCTCCAAATGAGGTACGAATTCTTGGTTGAACTGCCTAGAAAGAAGACATCTGAAATGGCAGGGAAATGTCCCTTCTGTGTATTTTCCCCTATCTCCTATGTGGGTCTTGTCAAATCTCTTGCCTTTGGCAGGTGTTCGGATCAAGACTTGAGTTCCTCAGTCTAAACTGTCAGACATGAAGGATGACAGTCCTGCTCTGCTGCTAGTTATGTGCAAGACACACTCCAGTCTCTGTATGTGTTTCTGGGTAGCTGTGAAGGCCTCTCTAACCACTATTTGTCCATAATATGTTATAACAAAGAAAGAACAACACCACAGGGAGATAAATGAGGCAGGAAACACCATGCCTGGGATTGCATTAAATGGCATTATGTTGCAATGTATATGAAGCAAATGAAGGAAGAGGCTGATGCAAAATGGATTATTGTCCTCTAGATTTTAATAAAACCCAGTAACCTTCCAGGAATTTTTGACCATATAATGTAATACTCTGCTCATACACTCCCTATACAACAGTAGAAATATTACCCGTCTCCATTAATCTCAGTACAGATTTTGAAGTAATTTGCTGATCTCACTGGACAAACTTACAGGGGTTCATTTGACATGTAGCCATATACATTGTTGAAGCTAGTTTTCTTGGCTTCCTTCATACTCAGTGGAGAGTAACTGCAAATCATAGGGTGAGATTAATTTTGCCCTAAAACCAGTCACATGTGTCTGACTTCTTCCCAGTTATTTTAACAGGACATAGTTTGAGGTGACTGGTTCACATGTTCATGACAGTGTTATAAAAGTCTCAGGATAGGTGGAAAGACTACACTTCTTCTGTCAATCACTATGAGGCCTTTAGGCCTTAAAAAATCCTCCAACTCATATTTAGTACAGTTAGTGGAAAGGAGTTGAAATGTTCCCTGGAAGACTAAGTACCTGTGATTTATAGGCAATCCTTAATAGGACAAATGGCCATATTTCATTTTCTAAAAGAGAAAGACAAATAACTCAATATTACTTGCTGATCATGTTTAATCTAGACAAGAGCGGACTGAGAGGGGATCTCATCAATGCATATAAATATCTCAAAGTCAGGTGCCAAGAGGACGGTGCCAGACTCTTTTTGGTGGTGCCCAGCAATGGGACAAGGAGCAATGGCCATAAACTAAAACCCAAGAAGTTCTACCTCAGCATGAAGAAGAAATTCTTTACACTGAGGATGGCAGAGCACTGGAACAGGCTGCCCAGGGAGGCTCTCTGGAGAGGTTCTAAACCCATCTGGACTCGTTTCTGTGTCACCTACTGCACATGACCCTGCCTTGACAGAGTGATTGGACTGGAAGATCTAGAGAGGTCCCTTTGAAGCCTAGCAATTCTGTGATTATGTGATATAAGGCTTACAAATTATTTATGGTATATTTTCCCTCTATTTTTTTTCTTTTTTTTTTTTGCCCCATGCAAAGGTCTCCTAGATGTACCTTCCCTTTTCTATTTTGGCTGAGTTCCACTCTGTACTTCTTTTCCAGATTAATTTCATATTTAGAAGTGAATTTGATCTGGTATAGAGCACTACACACAACCATAGTACAGTTTAAGAAATTATTCTGGTGCATTCCCCAAAAACTGTTAAGTTACAGATAAAATCCTGATAGTTACAAATAAAATTCACAAGATGACAAGTAATTTTCATGATTTCTGATGAAGAAGAGGTTTGGAGGATTTTCTCCTCAAAGAGAAGAGTGCTAGAGTAAAGGCAACATTAGGTCATCTAATAAAAAATGCATTTTTGCACCTAAAATGTCTTAATTTTTCATAAAAACATTTTCTAACCAGTGCTTATTTCTACTTCTTAAGAATACTATAATTTTCCCACGGTCTTGCTTTCCTCTCCAAAACATTTGCCAAGTGTCACTGCTGTATGGCAAAGGATTTTCTCTGAGGGGCAGGCACAAGTAGCCGGGGGGGACAGAAAGTACAAAGTGATGATGCAAAGGAATGTAATCAGAATTTATTCAGTTGTTTTCTGAATAATGTTCCTTGCTTAAAGGGCCTGAATTGTCAGAAAATAAAAAGGCTCAATGCAAAACTGGTGACAATATCTTTGGGAGAACCAAGCACAGGTCTCAGGAGATACATTGCTTTGGAATGGCTGTGGATTGGGCTTAAGACTTTTTTTTTGTTAGGAAAGATTTACAAGAATGTGTTCCATTATTACTTTTTTTTTTCTCGTCAGTGCTGGGTTTTTCTCAGGATAAGCCATTCTTGTGGTACTAATTTGCAAGAGTTAGGAATATGCTTTCTCCATCACCTAAAATATATGTCTATAACCAGATGGAAAGGTGAAGAAATGCTGGTGGTTTTTGAGATGGCTTGTGCCCTATGGCAACAAGGTGTCTGGAGGTATCCCTGAAATCATTGGACCAGGACAGGAATGAATCCCTGCTAAGACAAACGAAAAAAATAATAACAAAGCTCCAGTGCATCTGGGAACTGTCTTCAGGGGAAATTTCCTTTGCATAGCACTAAATTTCTCTGTCTTGTTTATATTAGCCTGCAAATCCTAATTGCAGCTTGGCTCCAGAAAAATCAGCCTACATTTCTTCATTGTTTCTTTCAACTGCCTTATATATCATACTAGAGTAATAGCGAGAAAGAGCCTTTGGTCTTCTTTTTCTTGGGTTTGATTAGCCTTGTAGTTAAATCATAACAAAGGTTGATACAAAAGGCAGCTTTGGAAGAATGAACATAAATGCATGGGGCTTTTCCATTCTCAGGAGACTGTAAGTGATCTCACTACTTTCTCAGGCTCAAATAAGCCTGCTGGCATTCAAGATGAAAACTCTGAAGATTTTTAAAATTACTGCTAACAGTGTCTCAAATGACCTGTTCAATATCCTTAAAAATTAAGCACAAGTTGGGGCCGAAGGGAACTGTAATAGGCAACTTAGAGCCTTCATTGTGTTGCACTTCAGAGAAGGGATTTCCAGGTGCATTGCTTTATAACTGGGTGACTGCTGAGAGCACAATTGGTAACAAATTTCAGCTTTTTTTTCCCTTCTGTGTAACACAGTAACTAATCGCTTCACAAAATGGAAAGTCTTGCTGAGGACTGTAAGCCACTGGGACTATTAAAGTAACCTTGTGGCTCTGATTAACAGGCTTCCAGATGCTAGATTAATGAGTTGATCTGAAAAGTTTACATCAGCATAAGCTTTACTCTTGCTGAAAGCAGTAAGCATTTTGCTAGCACACTGCAGTAAAGATGAGTCAAGCCATAGCATGTGGAAGATCATTTTGCAAAAAAACCTCAATATAACAGCTAGACACTGAAATTTGTGCTTTTTCCTCCAGCAACAAAGCCTCTGCAGGATGAGATAAATCCCCTTTGGCTGCTTATTTTGGTCTCAGAAGTGCAGTGTGTTGTCCTACCTGTATGGCTGTTTCATTTATGGCTGTATGGTTGAGAAGAATGGTCTCACGGAAATAAACAAACAAACAAAACCCTCCCTCAAAACCCTAATGAGCAAAGATAATAGATTCTGCTTAGTAGTGGTGAGAAACTTTGCTCCATCTCCTTCCTTTCATGCTGGAAAAGACCTCAGTAAAGCAAAATGCTGACTTTAAAAGGAAGCAATATACCCTAAACATAGACACTTCCGAAAGATGCTGGATAAGATGTTTCTAGAAAAGAATGACAGGAAGCAACAGCAGGGAAGACTGTGTAGCATTGCATCAAAATTGATCTTATCCTTTTCTACTTGATTATGCCATAGGAGAGCTCTCATCTGAACATATGACAATCTAATTACTTATTTTTGTGCAGAGGCCAAGTTAATGTTTATACTTAGAGTTCAGTGGCTGATTAGTTCAGGCCAGTCAATGGCAGCCAAACAATGGAGCACAAGCTTGGTGATAGGAGTCACCCCCAGTGCCATTTCTATGCATTGCCAAGCAAAGAAAACTGTGCGGGAAGTACCCTGATGTTCTGGTCGTTTATGTCAGAACAGCTCATGTGGAGCTGTGAAAGGGCATTTCATGGGTGCCTACTTTTCCTTGTGGATTTTGCTCCCTGTCTCTGGTCAGTTGTTTCGCTGGATCCTTAAATGAACTTCAGCATTGCTGCTTGTGCTCAGGTGCATTTATCTGTCCAAAGAGGCAGCTTTGGCTGTCAGCTCACACTATATATTCTGCTGCACCTGCTGCAAACTTGTTTTATCTTCAACAGTCGAACTATTCCTTTGTGGAAATGAAAGATTTACCAAAAAATGGCAAAAAAAATATGATACCCTTACCACAGTGATTTATTTCCTGTTCAAAAAGTAAATTTACTGGCAAGATGATTAACAGACTGCTGTCTCTAGGCTAATTTTGATTTGATTCATAAAAGTTTGGCTGACATTATTTGTATTCTATACTGAGTAAGATTAAGTCCTGTTACTGCTTGTATTCTGTGCTGTGAAGTCCTTTAGCTAACCAAGAAAACGCTGTTGTGCTACCTGCAGTGTTTATTTTTGTAAGGCTTCAGGACAAGCATTCCATGCTGTTTTTTCCATGTGGGATGAGAGAAAAGAACATTGCAGACAGCAAGTGATAAGATTGGCTTTTGAAGGGTACTTTGTCAATTTTGATGTCAAAGTGACTTCAAATTAAAATAGATAGGTAACAATTCTGCTCATTCCCAAGGGGAAGAATGCACACAGCAGCAAGACACCTACTATATGAACAACAGAAGAGCCTCATGACAGATATAAGATTGTGGTTCATGTTAACAGCAGCTCTTAGCAGCTCCCGTCTCCCAAGGCTGCCTTTAGTCCTCTGAGGTTCCCAAGTGGAACTGTCTCCAGTGCCCCTGGGAACTCACTGTCTTATAGTTCACTGCAGCTGTGTCTTACAAAGTGTTTGTCCAATCTGCGTTTCCCCAAAGAGCTATCTTCTTCACAAGTAAAAGAGCGAAATTATATCCTGTTTTGACCTGGACTTTAGAATGCAGCAAGCCTTCTCTCACCCTGTGTTTTGAAACTAAAGCTCCCTAGGCTTTGTGCTGTGAACTTGTTTCCCCTCCTGCAAGCCTATGCCAGCTTTGAGGCAGCGGAGTTGCAGCAGGGTGGAAGGAGGAATGAGAAAATGAGTGTTTCCAATAGCTCGCAGGCAGTGTTCACAGCTGACACTGATGCTCTGCCATCTGTGTGCTTGGTGTTTACAGTACTGACTGTGGTGAAAATGTGATCGAAGAGCAGCTCAGTAACATTTTCTGTTGGTCGAGTTTGTTCCAGAGTAACTGCCTCCAGGGCTGATTTGGGATTTCACCTGAACAAGTGAAGTCATCTCAGATTCTAATTTTATCTTCTCTCCTTCAACCAGTAGCTGTAAATGGCATTTTTCAGTCTCAAAAGCACCTTAGTCCTGAAGCTGACAACAGTCCTCTAGCAAATAATGACATAAAGGAAAGTTCAGGGGCAGAAATCTCACATGAAATAAGAAGTTATTTAGTACAATAATTGAAGATTGAAAAACCTTGTCAGCTTGCATAAATGTCAGACAATTTACCGTCTGTGGATTAATCCCTCTGGTCTCCAAAAGTACTAATATATGTAGTTGTAGGAGAGTTTGTCTAACACATTTGCTCCCCGTCAAGCATTATTTGCTCTTTTCATGTCACTTCTGGATAGACTTATTCAAATACAAATGATACGGACATATCTCAGCAATTCCAGCACTAGAAAATTTTTTACAATGGAATCATTGCTTGATGGACTTTGGGATTCCAGTCTCTATTTCACACACTGATCAGCTATTCTATTCCCAAAACCTACCTGTAATCACTGATTTTAATGAACACAGGGAAACAGGAAAACCAGGCCATTACAAAGCAAATAAACTGTTCTTTGATATGAGAAAAATAGATGATGCTACTGAATTATCTTGAAAATATTCCTGTAACTCTTTGAATATTTTGGAATCACTCACTTCTAGAAAATATTTATTATTTGCTGTTTACTACCACACTTTGCAATGCTCCTTTCAGAGCTTGCTGAGCTGGGTTGGAGTCACCTGGAGAATAGTAGGAAACAGCACTGGGACCTGAACAGTCAGTGGTCTCTCTGTTGGAACAGGGAGCAGTTGCTTCTTTTGCTTTGTTCTTGAAGCACAAAACTCAGATCCTGTCAAATGTGACAAGATAGAGCAGTCCTTAAGCTAAGAAGACTTGTTTTGGACATGGTTGAATTGTACTTATGCATCCTATGAGAAGCAAGTTAAACATGTCTGAGGATATAGAAGGGCCTCTGTGCCTGTTGAGGGGAAATTCTTGAGTGATTTCTTGCTATGTCCACAATAAACACAAATTTCAGATATACAGTTGAGCAACAGGAATCAATTTTTCTCAGGTATCTCTGGATAGACCTTGATAATGGTGTGAAATCCTAATAAAACTAGACAGTATCTATTAATGAAATGCATTTTTCATGAAAAAAAGATGAAGCTTTGTCAATGCTAAAATATTTTTCTCAGTTGTCTGTTTTAGCAGCTTCAGATGTAAAAAGCAGCAAAAGCCATTCAGAGAATGCTAAATCACTTTGATTCAAGATGAAGTGTTCTGCTTCAGACCCACTTTCATTCCAAAAAAAGCTTGAATCTGAAATTAAACCTTTCACTTTAGGATTGAATAAGCTCCTGAGTTTTAAAAAAGGAAAAATTAGACAGATAAGAATACACATATACATGTAAATGTAAATGCAAATATAAAATATAGAAACGTAAACAATCATAAATTTGGCAACAGTCAATACAGCAGAACAACAAAAGTCTGTATAGAAAGAAATTCTTCCTTTCTGTGAAAGTATGTGGGTTATCTGATTCTCCTGCCTTTTCCGGCTTCTTGGTGCTGATGTTTCCAAAAACGCTGCCCACATGTATGACTTCATGTTGCTGCTTGTTCTTACATCATAATCCAGTTCACAGCTGTCTTAATAGAGCTGTTAAAACTGTTGGTGAGATTGTTCCACATATCTGATTTCTTTACTGCCTGTCTCTTCATAAGGCTTACACTGATGAAGGACAGTGGAAGGGAAACACCAAAGCAAGCATACTGTATTATTTAACTCTACGATCCAATAGGAAATGCCCAAAAGAAAGTGCATGAAATCAGATTTCTAGGTTAAGACATTTTCCTTAAGCAAAACATAAAATTATTTTCATGTAGCTAGTGTAATTGAGTTTCAGATCCTGAGAAAATTCCTTGGCTTAGGAAAACAAATACTGGATTTGGTAATAGGTAGCTGAAGCCATGTTTTCTGTTACTGCTGAGTAGCTTGTAGGTTGCTACTACACAGAGACACATAATAACCTTGCAGTGAGGCACCTGTGCATGAAGTGGACCTGGTAGCAGTTTAGGACAGGAGATAACCTTTTTCTTACTCCTCTCCTGAAGCTGAAGAACCATATTTCCAGCAACAGGCCCAGCGCAGGAGACAGAGATGAAGAAGGATCCTGAACTACACTATCAGTGCCATTTCCTGTCCCCTTTCTCCAGGACTTCATGTTCGTTTTACATTAGACCGGGTAGCATCAGCTGAGGGAGCAGCCTTTGCCCATAAACACAGAAGTCCTCTCTTTGATTCTGTTCTACCAGCTAAACAGAGAAATTGTGTAAGGGGCAAGTATGAAAATATTAATTGGTAAAGGCTGAGCAATCGGCTGGTGACAGGCCTGGGAATACATCCCAGATTTTCCAATTTCCAGATCAATGGTTTGCTCACTGACCCATGCTGTTTTTAATTCCCAATAATCATATTCCACTGTGTTAAACTGCCATCAGACAAGGTCTGAGAGAGAGGTATCACTAAACATTGTTTATATCCATAGACGTGGCTTTAACATCTGTGGGTACAAAGGTGTATCTGAACATTCATCTTGACCTTATCTCTTTTTGGTAGATATCCACAACGAATGACTCTGGGTTGATGGTTAAATTATTAAGAGATTTTATTCTGAAATCCTTGATATGTTATTCAAAGACAGATGTGTGCCTGGGGTTCATATATCAGAACATCTGATTTTCTTTCTCAAATTATACAGCAGCATTTCTGGTTCTCAGAGCCAGAAGCTGAAGAACAACCCCATCCAACCTTATAATCACTTTGAAAGCTTAAATATTGGATGAACACATTTTGGAAAGAGCTACAGCCTATATTAATTTTATACAATTTCGTACAAGGGGGAATTTCAAGCATTAATGACGGAAAGACATTTCTGGGAGGGTTTCTTTGAGCCAAAGAAACTGGAAAGAATCTTGCAAACTCCACTCCTCACTGTTAACCAATTAGAGGAGGGAGAAAAGAGAAATTAAAGTCCAAAGGTTTTCTTTTGTCTTCATTATATTCCTCTCAATTCCCAGACACTCTCTTTCCTGTCTGCGACAAGAGGCAATGGGATTTTAATGCAGGAGATGAAGAGACAATATGTTGGAGAAGGTTGGCCTTTTATTACCCTGTAGGCACAACAGATTTCCAAAATTTCAAAGTTCATGCTGGAGTTAATGCTTGTAAAAGCACAACTAATTGATGCAGATGTCACTGGGGCCTGTGATGGGCATGTGTCCAACAGCAGCTCTGCTTCTGAAGGAGCTGGGTAGAAAATAAATATCTTACCAATGTGATCAATCAAAGTCTTTAGAGATACAGACTCCAGAGATCAGTGGATCTGGGAGATGGTTTCCCAAGAAAACCAGTATTTCTTCCTCTAGTAATATCAAAAAGAAACATCTCTTGTTGAGTCTACAGTTTTTTGTCTTCTCTTGGATCACAGATTTTACTGCAGGACATATATAGTGAAGAAGCCTTACCTTGAAGTGTAGCAGCCTGTAGCAATAAAGCCGCAATGTTAAACAAGCAGAGTCTCATTGAATGTGTTTAATTGCTCATCTTAAACAGAGTATTTGGTATTTAACAATTTGGCATGTGTGGCGGTGGCTCAGGTGCCCGCTGGCCCGGAGCTGATCTCTTGGGTCCGTTATCCACCAAGAGACAGTGANAATTGTCGGCTCCTACTCAGGGCCACCGGGCAGCCCAGAGTCCAGGAGACCCCGACAGGCATGGTGTTTCAGTGATGATTCATGAAACGTGTTTTTAACACTAATTCTATTTGAAGCAGCTCCTGTGATCCCCAAAAGCCACCCATTCACACACTGACCAGGATTTCTTTTTTTGAAGGTCTACTGAAAAGAAACTCCAAACCAATAAGATTATGCTGCCATCTCTCTAGATCACGTTCATCTCACTTTAGGTTTCTAAAATGTAGGTGTCTGGTCTGAGCTACCTGTACATCTTATTGCCACACCCAAAGGAGAGAGAGATATCTCCACATAGTTATTCATCCCACAAATGGCATCAAACTGTGTCAGGGGAGGTTTAGGCTGGATATTAGGAAAAGGTTCTTCACCCAGAGGGTGGTTGGGCACTGGAACAGGCTGCTCAGGTAAGTGGTCATGACGCTAAGCCTGCCAGAGTTCCAGAAGTGCTTGTACAATGCTCTCAGGCACATGGTGTGATTTCTGGGGTGGCACGTTCCATTAAGAGTAGTCTGATATCACCTCCTAACTTGGTTTATCAGCAAAGAATTGTTCATGGCAAAAGTAAAAAATTCATATCTTACTCTAAATGTTGTCTTTTCAAAGCATGCCATGAAAATCTGATTCTTGTTTACCTGAGGGCATAAGACAGAATTTTTGTTTCCACCGCCTGCCGCCAAAAACTCTTGGGTCTTCTGTTGTCAGTTCACTGGTCCTTTACAAAAACAGCTTTAGAATTAATTTATCCATAAACAGGTCAGGGATTTGAGATTCCACCATGTTGGGTGCAGTATAGCAATGCAAATAGAGCAGGAAAAAAGTAATTCCTTTAATATGGTGGGAAGGCCTAACACTGAACTGCAGAATCTATTTTAAATTTTGTCATAACTGTCAGTGGGACCAGGAGTTCCATTCATAGATGTCCCTATTACAGACAAAGTGTCAGATCTCAGACAAAAAAAAATACATAAAGGCAGGAGATAATAAACAAATGATAGATAGATTGATAAAACAACAAATAAATAAAGAGGAGGACAACGAAAAGACTTTATAGCAGGTACTAATTTGGCTTGCAGTCCGATTATAGAGTTCATGCCATTTGCACTTGTAGACTGACCAGACTTGTAGATGCCTTTCCTCCTGGAAAGTATGGGACATGTCTCCCATGTCAAAAAATCGAACTCCAACATTAGTTTCTGGCTAATACACTGGATGAGAGTGCTGCCATTCAGAAGGACGTGGATGGGCTGGAGTAATGGGCTGACTGTCTGGGAAGATACTCTACAGAGAAGAACCTTGGGATGCTGGTAGACAGCAAGCTGACCACAGATCTCTAAGGTACCCTCCTGGTGAAGAAGAAAACAGCCTTCTAGATCTGGAGAATAGAAAGCTCAGGGGAATCTTACAAAAGTGTAAAAATACCTGATGGTAGCAAAATGAATAGGAATCCAGACTCTTCTCCACACTGACTGCTAAGGAGCCAAGGGTCCGTGGGCACAAATTTAAACACAAGACACTCTACCTGAACAACAGGAAAAGATGTTTTTACTATGAGGGTAGGGGAACTCTGGAACAAGCTTCACAGAAAAGTTGTAGAGTCTCTGTCTGTGGTGTCCTCATTGTCCACAAGCCTGGGACATGTACACTTCAAAGCTGAATCCTATTTTACAGGGGATATTTCTTGTCACAAACCTAAGTTTCTTTCTGGGGTGAAGAAAAAAAGACTTGAGGTACAATGAAATGGTGTTGTTCAGTTTTTTATTTGAGGCAGGTGTGGAGTAATTGCAATGCAGATATTAAAAAAAAAAATCTGAAGACAGTTGGCAGACAACACAAATTTGCTATTTTCAAAATAATTACGTTTTCTCAAAGCAGAGGAAAAAAAGATTGAAAACCACTATTCTATAGTAGAGGCCATGTTCTTTCCATCATGAGTTATATACTATATACTATACTAAATATATTTGCTTTAGGACGTGGTACAAGCATGTTGTGAGGAATAAGTGAACTCCAGACTTCAGTTTGAAGTTCACATTCTCAGTTTGAAAACAGACCTTTACAGACCAGCTGGCTGCAATAAGACATTAGTCCTTGTACGTGGCAGCTCAGAGCTCCAGAGTAGGAGTGCAAATCCAGAGGAAGTTACTTAGGAAGCAGCACAGGGAAAAAGATGGATTTATTCTGGTGTGGGAACACCATCGACATTCAGACTGACTTGGAACTATGACGTATGATTATGCCAGTAGCAGCTCTTGTCCCCTTTCAAGGGTGTTAAAAATTGATGCAAAAATAAATTATATATGAGAGACAAGTGGAGTATCCCAGGTGTTCTTGGCAAACGCTGCCATGAAAATGAAATAAAATAAAAGCCCTTTTAGAAGGATCTGAACAAGCAATCTTTCATGTTTCATGGTGAAGCCGCTTGCTCACCATCACCACCTCACTACAGATGAGGAAAGAGACATATTGAGGGCTCTTGAGCTTTATGAATGATCACAGTGAATCAGCACAGAGTGATTTAGCACAGGTGTTCTGTAATTGGGCTGCACAGGAAAAATTCTGAGTTCATTCAGTGGTTCTCAATGTCACCTTTCCAGTGGGGAGTTCAAGTGAAAGTCTGGCATGAGAATAAAATGGCTACATGTGGTGAATACACACAACCTCAGTATCTCCTCTCCTTACCATGGACTCTTCTTATGGGCCTGTTTTTTAGAGGTACTTATTTCATTTCCATAAAGAGCATTTAACATGTGGAATACTTTAAAAAAAGTCACAGCTAGTTCTGAAAATGTTACTGCTGAAACACTTCTGCTCCCTGTGTTCATTCTGAAAGGACACTGCCCCTTTGCTTGTGCCTTGTGGCAATTCTCAGCACTTTTTCAGGCATCATTAAAATCTTATATGATTTTTATGATTGAATTTCTAAGGCTCGTTTGAGGGAGAATTAAAGAAAGAAATACCCAGCAAAAATAGAAGGGAGAAAAATACACCAAGATGCATGAAAAACTGATTAATACATCCATCAGACAAACAAATAGATTGTCTTGGAGTGTTTGTTCTATGGGACATTTTTGACTGTCAGAGATGAGCAGACATTTGTTTCTTCACAAATTCAGAGTGAAACCAAAAGCAATATCACGAGTTAAATCTGGAAACAAAATGGAACACGTATGCTCTGCAGCACCTGGAAGAAATCCGGTGCACTTTCCACTGGAGCTTCTTTCGCCCCTTTCAGTCCTGACATTGAAGTGTGACTACTTACATACTTTCAGTAATTAGAACATACTGGTTTTGTGCCAAGAGAGACAGGGGTCTGTGAAAAAACATTTTCCCTTAAGAATATTTCTCAGCTCCTTTTGAGCCTCAGCTCTTTTTATATTATGTTGCCAAAGCTGTAGAGTACTAAAGCTCCCTGTTAATACATCAGTTTCTCAGTGCTCCATATGGATGGAATATAGTTTTCCTTTGTTGAATTTTCCCCTCAAAGCAAACAGAGTTGCAATTAGTTTAAACTCACAGCAGTGAGGTGCATGTTGGTCCTTCAAAAAAAAAAAAACACTGGAAGAGCTAAGAAGAGGGCTCTTTGTTGCTGACAAAAACCTGGTCCAAAAGCCCTGCTGCACTGAAAAAGTAGTTTTCAACCTACGTCCAAGCTTGGCAACCCCTGGCTCCTAGTCACAATGCTGGCTCCAGCCCTCCAAAGGACAGGCCTGCCTGCTCCAGTGTGCCTGCTGGAATACCAGTGCACGGGTATGTTTAGGTACACAGGATCCCAAAGCTCTGGAGGGTGCACTCTGACCACATCTAATTCATACAGGCTGGTTTGCTGATGGAATGACATTAAACCCAGGGTATGGCATATAAATTTTCAAAGGCACAGGGAATCCCAGAACAAGACACTGACTTATTGTCCAGTCCCTATTGTCAAAAATGACATTTTCACCCTGAAACCAACAAGTAACCAGACACTTTTCACAGCATCCCTCCAAGGAGGCATCCCTCCCTTTTTGACATCCCAAATATACTGAGTATGCAGTATATTTGGGACTAAACCTTGTATTTCTATGCTACCTCCTAACTGCCAGGCTCATTAGAAAAAAGAGCTTGCTGAGATTCAAAATAGATATTATACCTTTTGTATTGTTAGACTGGCTGTGATAGCAAGGCGTATTGGAAAGAGGCCAGAAAAGAGTTAGCTCTAAAGATATGCATCCAGCAGGTTGAGGGAATTGATTCTCCCCCTCTACTCTGCCTTCATGACACCCTACCTGCAGTACTGCATCCATCTCTGCAGTCCTCAGCACAAAAATGACATGGACCTGTTGGAGTGAGTCCAGAGGAGGGACACAAAGATGATCAGAGGGACCCTTCCTAGGAGGAAAGGTAGAGTTGGGGTTGTTCAGCCTGGAGAAGAGAAGGCTGTGGGGACATCTAATTGCATCCTTTCAGTACTTAAAGCAGGGGTATAAAAGGAAGAGAGACTGACTTTTTACATAGACAGGACACAGGACAAAGGGGAATGGTTTTTAACTAAAACAGGAAAGGTTTAGATTAGATTTTAGGAAGAAATTCTTTACTGTGTGGGTGGTGAGGCACTGGCACAAGTTGTCCAGAGAAGTTGTGGATGCCCCATCCCTGGAAATATTCAAGGCCAGGTTGGATGGGGCTTTGAGCAACCTGGTCTAGTGGGTGGCATCCCTGCCCATGGCAGGGAGAATGCAATTAAATCATCTCTAAGATCCCTTCCAACCCAAGCCATTCTATGATTCTATAATTATTTGGGAAAGACATCCTAGACAAAACTGCGCAATACATTGTGCCAAGACCTGGATTGTTTGGACCTGGATTACTTGGGAATACTCACGTGCAAAGGCTTGAGTTTATGGGCAGGTCCTATTTAATTTATTAGTATGGATATAGACTATGACAATATTTTATCCCACTGCTCGAGGGCTTTTTGTGAAATTTTGTGTCTTTCTTCATGTGAAAGAAAAGCAACACTGTTTAAATATGGGTTTATTTGCACTTAACACAGTGATGAAATAAATGACTTTGTTTAGATTCCATGGAATGATTACAGAACATTGGCATTTGTTTATGCAGTAGCAGACATTTTTAAAAATTCTTCTTCTCAAAGAAAAGCTTTATTTTTAATTTTTTTTCTTCAGAGTAGAAAAGGACAGAGAAGCAAAATGTAGAGAAATGGGAAGCCTCTTTTCAGAACTGCCAGAAATGCATAACTATAACTTGTGAAATCCATATATTTAAACAAATGAACATATGCTTTTCTTTCATGCAAGAGAGACAGAAGATGAAAAGTCTCCCTGCAATTTACTTAGTGTGGGAAGTAGACAGGGTTGCACTAAGTAAGGTGGTTTATCAATATCTTAAACTTCTTAGACATAGGAAATATTTGACCTCATCTCTTTATTTCACCCAGCACACACACAAAAACCAGACTTTGAAATGGTCCTTTTGTCTGCTCAATTTTATTTATCCCACAGAAAAAAATTTTTACTGTAGTTGGGAAAAGCTCTACAAGATAAAGATTCCAGAAAAGGGATTTGGGATTTTCATAGGTCATAACAAAAATAGAAGAGTATTTCAACTCACCTCTCAAATTCAGGCTCAATATACTTTATTTGCCATCCTCCACCAGCTGGCTGGTACAGATATCTCAGACTCTCCAGACTCTGCACTTCTTCACTAGATATTTCCGTTCTGTATCCTAGGATTAAAGTTTCAAAATAAATCACATTTGTTTGCAGGTGTTTGGTACCAGTGCTTTGAGATAACCTTCTATTGAGATACACAAAAATTTGTATCTGGATTAGCATTTCCTGCATATTCCAGCAAAGCTTGAGGCATTATTCCTTCAACAGTACAGAGGGACTGCAATGAAATTCTAAAAAAACTTTCAGAAAGAATTTCCACTTATCACATCTCTATGAAAAATACCGCAATAAGAGTTTAAGAACAGAGACGTAGAAAAACAAGAAATTCCTTGACGTATGAGGAAGTCAGTATGCTTAACGTCCCACTATCAGGGAGTCAGTATGCCTTGCTAGTAATGGCTGGAGGTAGCTTACAGTACACCCAAATCCTCTCCATATATAGGGTTAGCACCTGAACTGACCCAAGGTCTCAAAAAGTAATTTACCTCACTTTAGTTAATTCTATAAGCAACTGTATTTATAAAGATTCTCCCTACTTATTCTGAAATTTCTAACTTCAGCTGCCCACTGAGATGAAAAGTGGGCTACAAACATCATCAGAGCACTGGAGAATCTCTCTCATGGAAAGGCTGAAGGAGGGGGTCTGTTTAGCCTGGAGAGGAAATTGAGAGGGGATCTTATATACATGACATAGAAGTATATACATTGGTACATAATTATCTAAAGTGGATGCCAAGAGAGTAGAGCCAGGCTGTTGTCAGTGGTGCCAAGCAATAGGACAAGAAGCCATGGGCAGAAACTGGAACACAGGAAATTCTGCCTGAACATAAGGAAGAACTTTACTGTGTGGGTGACTGAGCTACTGGAACAGGCTGCCCAGAGAGGTTGTGGAATCTCCTATCCTGGAGACATTCAAAAGCCATCTGGACACAAATCTGAGTAATCTGCTCTAGAGGACCCTGGTTGAGCAGGGAGGTAGGACTAGACTACCTCCAATGGTCCCTTACAACCCTATCCGTTCTGTGATCCTGGGAAAAATTCCTGCTCTGGGGAGAAAGGTGAAAGTTTACAATCCCTTCTATAAGCCTCCAAAAATCATCTTCCTTTCTGTTCATTTTAGGCTGGGATATCCCTTGACATTAGAACACGCTATGATCTGTTGAGCAGCATGAGTTCAGTTCCCATCAGGTTGAATGGTGCTGAAAGTACTGGACCTCTTACTTCTTAGATGCAATGCTATTCAGAAGTGTCCAATTTCCCTATTTACTCAAATAAATACCTTCAATATTTATTATGGTATGGGATGAGTTGCCCATGGTGGTGCCATCTCTTGCTGATGATTAAGGAAGTATATTTCCACTTGTAATCTATATTTGAGGCAGTTAACATGAAGTGAGATGAATAATATCCCAGGAAACCATGACTGAATAATCCCTCTTACCATGATACATTTACACATTGGGGTTGAATGCATATTTGCAAAACCAGTACTAATTCTACAACTTCTTTACTTTTAAGTGTTCCAACATTTTTAGTATGTATATTGCATTATATACAGTTTCTTAATTTCCCTTAGAAAACACCCCATTAAAATGGTGTGCTGCCTGAGGAGAAAAAAAACTGCTTGAATAGTTCTTACTCAGCTCCCACAGGAGGGCCATGTCCAGTGTGTGGAAAACCTAATGGCAGGAAGAAGCTGGAAGCAGTGGGAACCTGGTCAGGGGAGTTACAGCCTGTGGAGAATGCATCTGCCAAACTCAGTCTGGAACCAAAACCCAGTCTGGAATTCTTTCGGAGGCAGAAACCTAGGGCAGTTTGCTTGCCAGTTTCTTGCTTTTCATTTTAAGTAGAATAAACCATATCTACGTCTCTAGTACTGGGGCTTTCCTTCCCGTCCCTGCAAAATTTCAGGTTCTTGATGCATTAAGTCCAAGTTCTGGAAGTGTGTGAAGTGGTCACAGGATAAATGCACTTTTTAATTCTTTTTATTAAGGGGAAAATATACTTTGCACTTGGATATAGCTTGCCTATTTTGGTTAAAAATTCAAAATTATTTATCCTGTGGCAGAATCTCAACATGAAGATTTAAGCCCGTAGTGCTAAAACTTGGCAGTTAGAATACAAAGTCTCATGATGCAAAGCGTGAAAGAAGTTTAATTCTAGACATAGTTGCCTGTGCCTCTTGATATTCAGTTTGGCGCTCAAATCAGAAAGCACAGAGAGATGGCAGCTTTTCATTTGGAGTGATATGGTCTGCAGAGTGAGTCTTGCTATCTAAAACTGTGTAGAAGGTCCTGCAATTATGTTTTTCACTTTTCCACATGGCATGGAAAATAACCCATTTTTAACATTTGAAGTTACTTACAGTGAAAAAAACCTCAGATATCTTCTGGACCAAATGACAGCCACATGCTCCCACGTTTTGGTTTTTTTTCTTTCTTAACTCCTGTAGCTTTAAATATTCTTGTTTATATGTGAGAAAACACAATAAATTAAAAGTTAAAATTAAACATAATTAAGACTGCACAGGTTGAACTAAGTAAAAATATGGTCTCCCTTATTTTTGTCATGGCTCTTAAAAAATACCATGAAGGCTTTTACTACTGTAACTAGGATCATAATGAAAAATAGCCAGACTTGAGTTCAAGCAGTATCTTACCTTGCGGTTAAAGGAGAGTCTGCTTCTCCTGCCAAAAAAAAGACATCACACCTAAGAAGATATATGAGTTCATCTATTTTACAGGCTACTCTTCTAGGAAATTCAGCTGAGATGGCTTTGTGGAACAAATTGTTGTGCATGCAGAATTCACAGACAAATGCTGATTCTTCACAGATGTGTTCAAAAACATCTGGTCTCTCTTTCAGAAGTACCTACCACTTCAAGTTTGCTGTTGAGAAGAGATGAGGATGTTTAAACTTTTAACTCTAGGCATAGGAAAACCAAGTTCCGGTTTATCTAAAGGCAAGCAGAAAAGGTAGAAAATCTGAGAATGTGCTACTGACTCTTCTGTAGTTAAAGCTTTTCCATGTATGGAAATGATCACTCTAGCATTGGTGAATAGCCAGGGAAGGACTTAACACTGTAGGAAAGGCATTACTGAGAAATAAGGCTAGAAATAAAAACAAAGATACCTGCCTTTTGGCACAATGGTCAGAAATATCCAGCTAGGAAAATTATATAAACATGGTGGACAACTTAATCCATGTCAAGGAACTTTCAGGAATAAATGAGGGCAACCTTGCCCTAACTTAAAAAGAAGAGGCTATACTGGAAAACTTGGTCTTTTAGCAACTCCTGTCCTGTCTATAATTGTTGTGAAGGCTTGTCAATTTGCCGACCCTATTAATCAGTCACTTGCCTATAGGAACTGCAATTGTATGATTTGTTTTAAAAAAACCCCAAAACCTAAACAAACATAAATGTAAGGCATGAGCTATATGACCCATGCTCAGAATTATTTTGTCTGAAGCATATTTCTGGTGTAAAATTTGGATCCTCTTTAAGATCTATAAATATTAACGGGGAGTCCAGTGTGTCAGGTCCAAACAACTTAGACATCAAGTTCCCTTGGCAATGAGAAAACACACCGAGTTTTCCCAGTCATTTTTAAACCAGAAAAGGTGACAGGGAAGAGCACTGGGACATTTTGAGGGGCTGCAGAGAAGATGATGTTTTCTGAGAAGACTCTCTTCTGTCTGCTCTGTCCCAAGATGCCAGGGCTTAGCTCTGTGTGGTGAAATGAGAGGTGCACACTGCAAAGCTGGGCTAGATAATGAAAAAGAGCAAAGCAACACTCAGAACTAAATACAGAAATTGCTGCAGTGTTTACTGGGAATTTGGCTTCAAACTGAAGTTCAAAATGCTGAGCATATTTCACATTTCTGGTCTTAACTTCTGTGCTTTATCGCCTGTTTTTCTCTCTGTCAGACAAACAGGTTCGATGTCTCAACTTCTCAACTTTCAAGGCTGGTCTGGCTTAACTGTAATTCAGGGATTGCTTTCTTTTCCCCTGAAATCAGTTTTTTCAGGCCTTCCTGATAATGAGCAATAGCTGCTAATTCTTCTTCACCTTGAAACACATTTGGGTGGGTATTGACCCAAAATATGGAAAATCTAGTGGGTGTTTTATTTGCTTGATGGTCTATGACCTGAGATGTAGACACACTGAAGGCCTGGGACTTTTCTTTACATTTTAATTATACGCTACCTGATTTATTTATTTATCAGCAACCCTGCATCACAGCAACACTTATTGAACTTTACTGTTATTATCAACATCCTTTGACTTTTTCATCCCTGTAATAAAAATATCAATCAATTTACCATCACAATGATCTTCTGGAGTAGTTTGTCATTTCAACTTTAGAACTCTATGGAATGGAACAAATAGTTCCACAAATATACATAGGTTTCTAACTCTTACATACACACCTGACTCCTCCTGAAGGAGGAGAGCAAGAAGAGTTAGATGTTCAAATGTCATTTAGGATCACTGATCAAATAACTTGTCTGCACAAGAAAGCTGTGGCAGAGCTGGCCACTGAGTCCAGCCGTCATACACACTGAGCCTCACCTATTAGAGCATCATTTTGTTTGATAGAATAATACAATTTATCCAAGTTAGAAGAGACTTTAGGATATGTCTTAGTCAAACATCTGCTCAATGCAGAGCAGGTTGCTCAGAGCTTGTCCAGCCAGGTCCTAAAAACCTCCAAGGATAGAATTTTTCCGGCCAAGCTCTTCCAAACAGTGGGTTCCCCCAAAGCCTTCTCAGCTCCAGGCTGACCAAGCCCAGCTTCCTGAGCCTCTCTGCACAGGACATGCACTTCAGTCCTCACCATCTCAGTGCCCTCCCCTGAACTATCTCCTGTTTGCAAACATCTTGTTTGGACTGAAGAGCTGAAAACTGGATGGAGTTTTCTCGATGTAGCACAGAAAGTGCTGAATAGAAGAAAAATCATCATTGCCTTCAGTCCAGTGGCCACCCTCATAGTAATGTAGTCCAGTATGTTGGGACCTTTCACATCTATCAAGACATGCTCCTGATTCATGCTTAGCATGGGGTCCATCAGGACGCCAGTGCCATTTTCAGCACAGAACACATTTACCTATGTGTTTAAGAGTGGTAACACCGAATTTGCAGTGAAACTGTGCAAAGGAAATAGCAGTCCTTTTTAAGGTGTTGGGTGAGCAAGTCCCATCATCCAGAACAGTTTATTAACTTGGACTTACTGTTAGAAAGCATCAGCTGTTCTGAGCATCAGGCTGTATATGCATTGCTCGGGTGCCTCTCTGTTTTCAAAGGGCAGTCAATAATCACCAGCGGGATACACATACAGCAATGGGAGGCAGAAAAAACACCCAAAATTTGCTTCATGGTGGAGAAAAGTTTGCTTCATGGTCCAGACTAGAGAAGACAATGACTGGACTAAGCTAGTACTCATTCCCACTAATTCTTTCCGGTGTTTTCTGGGCAATTTGGATTCTTGCTTGTCACTATAGATGGTCCTCTGGCAGGGTGGATCAAATCTGAACTTTCAGACGCTCTCCTTCACTCTCCCTCCATGGTCTCTCCACAGCCGGCTTTCTTTGTCAGCACAGCCATTTTTGGGGGGTCTTGGAGGGGAATGGAGATCACTACTGAGTGTATGCTATAAATCAGTGGAGCTTGCCTGATTTACTGTCAAATGCAGCTGGTAGCCAATGGCTCCAGTATACCGAGGTGAATCTAATATCTTAATTCAGTGGGTGAGGAAGCATCTTGACCTTTCCTTTCTAACAAACTGGCTTCCTTATGTATTAGGAAGTTTCCTTCAGTGCTACTAGTTTTTATCCTATTTTTTCCTCCTCTCTTGTTATTAATTCACAATTTGGGACTCCAAATCTGAATATTTCTGGGATTTTCTAAATTAATTTCAGCATAAGTGGACCAGGACTCAGGAAATGTGAGACTGCTTTCCGTATGAGCTGAATTTGTGCAAATCACATCCTCATATTTCAGTTTCTCAACATCTAAAATGGTGCTGATAATTCTGAATCTCTTTATAAGCATTTTGAGAGTTGGCAATGATATAGCCTGTTATAGATCTGGACATTACACCTTGCCTTCAGTTCTTAAATTTATTTCAGTTTTGACTTGTTTGTGGGTGATGAGAAAGCATCAGGGAACTCATAAAGTCAATGTGTAAACTGGCAATGAATTTGAGATTCTCCTGGCAGCCTTTTCCATGCCTGCATGGGAATTTCTGCCAGAGAATATAAAGGTTTAGATGAGGTGCAGTTGTGACCATCCTGCAGGAGAGCAAAATGAATGTACTGGGAATCAGCCAAAGGCTACTATCCACAGTTAATGCATTTAAGGAGATCTCCCCTTCCACTGAGGATTAGAAGCAGTGTTCTTTCAGTCTATGAGAAAACAGAGGAAGAGTCATTCACGCGTGAAATCAGTTTCCTTCCCCAGGTCGGTAGAAGTGGACAAGAGGCTGTGGTTTCCCCTGGGTGAACTGATTTTACTTCTGGCTGATTACCTTGTTCTCTCAAAAATCGTTATCAAAGCAGCCATAGCAGTTGTTTGCCCCAGCTGCAAGAGGGTGGGCCTGAACTACAAGACCCTGAGCTATTCCTGTCAATACTGGTAATAGGTTCACTCTAAGGATGCATGAAACCTCATCCATTATTGATGTTTCACTTCAGAATAACCAGTGAGATCAATACATTGGTAAATTGATCTCATCTGCATTCTAATCCACATCTCCTTTTGATTCCAAGATTACTGTTCCTACATTATGATTTAGCGAGTATGCTTATTGTGTCTTGCTCAAAGCAACTAAGGATTGGAATTATCCTTAATTTTCAGATACCCAGGCCTCTGGGAAAGATGGTATGTTTCCCAGAAAGTGTTGTGGAGAACTGACGTGCAAATCCTCATCAAAATATTTCTTCCATGCCAAAACCACAAACTGAATGAAAAAATCTTTATAAAAATTAATTACATTTTAATTTTCACTTTTTAGTCCTCTGAACCATAACAAAGAATTTTGCATTTTCCTTAATTTCATATTGAAAACCAAAATAAAACCAATGTAAAGTTGTTAAAATAAGTGGGGGAAAAATATTTTTAAACAGTCTCTTGCCTTTCTAAGAAAAAAAGTCAAATAAAAGAGAATGGAGAAAAAGCTGTGAAATAAATATGCCAATGGTTACCTTAAGCAGAAATAAAGAATTGTAAATCCAAGTGAATGGGGGTTTTTCTTTTAAGTTTTAAAATATTTTTCATTATGTATTTTTTTTCCTATGAAACTCAAATGTATGTTTTTTCAATTAATCTTCTTCAAGGTACCCTAGAATTTCAGTCCTAGACCAATACATATATAGTGTTTTCATGAAAGACTGTAATAGTTTTCACCATCTAACTCTGAGAAGCAAAGCTCTTCCATTAAGTTAATTATCTCCTTTTTAACCGTGTTAGTACTTAGGTTATCCCTAGAACTACCACAAGCAACTTTACTGATGGGAAAGGCATTTTTTTGTTAATATGGTTTACCGGAAGTCTTCCAATTTACTAGAAGTTCAGAAGACGACCTTTGTATAGGGTTTTATTTTTACTTATTGTTTTCACATTTCCCAGATAAACAAGGAGCTTTAATTATAACCTGGGACTGAACAGTGATATGTCACCTGCTGAGGATGCTACAAGCATTTTCAATATTGCATGTGGAGGATGAATCTAAAAGCTGAGCTATGTCAATTGAGAGTGCTGCCATCTCTGACTGATTTGTTGGGAAATCTGACAATGATGCTGGTGCCTCCAGCTCCTGCTTTTAATCCTCTACAAAATGTGGAGAAGACATTGATTGTCACATTTACAAAATAAATTATCCCACCATTATGCATGTTCGACAGGTAAAGAATACATGCGGAATAAAAACCCACGATGGTATTTGAAATATAACAGGTTAGATCCTCAGCACCTGGAAATAGACTTCAGTGAAGTTACACCCACTTGTACCTATTTCTGTTTTTCTCCACCATACCGCAGCTTTTATAGGAGAAGCCAGCTCTAAGCCTTCCTGCTGTGTGCATTTCTTACATTCATAGAGATCAGGCACTGGTTCCTAAAAACTGTCATGCCAGGTTAAGCCATTGGTCTGTCTAGACCCATATCACGTTTCTGACAATGGTGAACTTTTGGCTTTAAAAGAAGAAAGGTTCTCTAGTAAGATATCTAAGCTACTATGGAATAACACATCAGGTGTAGGGATAAATAACATTCCTTTAACTGGCCATCATGGCTGAGGTGTTTATATCTTGAAATATGACCTTTTGTTATCTATTTTATTATATTAAATTTCTTGATACTGCATATCATTATTAAGTAGCAATTTATCTCACTTCCTTAAGAAATCAGGGCATAGAGGTGACTTAAAGATTTCATGTGGGAGTAAATTCTAGAAGGATACTGTAGGCTGCATATAGTTCTTATTCTCTGTTTCTTTCACATGGACTGCCCTTTCATTTAATCATCTCTCCTATTGTCTTTTTGATATGTAACATAGTAAAGAGAAGAAACTTTTTAGTCCCTGTGATCTTCTTAATCTAAATATCCACCCTTCATTTAGTCTCCTCCTCTCCAGACAAATACACTTAAGCCCCTCTGGTTTTACTAATCTCATCCCAAGTATTTTACTATTTTTATTCCCCACACAGTTCCTTATGATCTTTACTGTTTGGTGTCTAGGGGTTTAAGGCCCTGAGGGATCAAAAGAGTAATCTTACCAGCTCAGCTGTCCTCAAAAGTCTACTTTAGTCACTTCCTATCAGCTGTCAACAGCAATAAAGTTTTTTCAGAGGTTTTACTTCCATCAAAGGTTCTCAGCAAGTCTTCAGAAGCTCACTCCAGTCATAGGCATGAGGTGCTGATTGTCCCAATGACTCCAAACAGTGGCTGCACCCAGGAGTCTCAGCACTTCACTCTTGACCCAGAAACGCAGATATGTATTATTAAAAAAGAGAAATATCTCCACAGAAGACACAACATCTCTAACTTTTGTCTTCTTGAATCTTAGGCAACAATTCCAACTGACAGCTCGATTCCATCTGACAGTTCTGGTTATTTGCAAAGAGGAACCTTGATGCTCTTTCTGTCAGATGTAGTTCCCATCTTGTTCTTCATGACCCCTAGACTCAGCAGACAAGATGGGCAATTACGTATTAAACATGAAGGGAAAGAGTAGAAGAATAGAAGGGGCTGTGAACACACAGGGTTGAGTCTCAAACATGAACCCAAACATAGATGAACTCAGAGGTGTCTCAGGTAATACAGGATAGAAAAGACTGATGAGAAATACCTTTGTTAAGACTTACCTTCTAAAAGCCCTTGCTTTCCCCAACCAAGGCAACTTATTGAAGAGACCCTAATCTCACAATGCCCACTTTATGTGTTGGGTCTTGGTTCCAAAAGATCTAAAAGATTATCCAGCTGAAATGTTATAGCTAGCAGTCAAGTCTTACATGTTCAGCTGGAGGAAATGAGTGTCTGACTCTCAAAAGCTATGTGAAGAAGACCACGCAAGACCTGGTACAGTCTTCTCTCCTACGGCTTCTCCCCTCCCAGGCTCCTTCCTGGTATGGTGGTTACCTCTTTCTCATTTTGCTGCATGGTTGAAGCATGGGTGCCCTGTCAAAAATTGTATGACCATCTTGCTGTGCTTACTTTATTGTTGTCAGTGGTTCTGCTATTACCCAGGAATACAGTGAATCAGATAACCTGAAGAGTATTGTTGCTTAAGGCCTGACGAACTCTAGGCTTCTCCAAGAGAAAGCTTTTGGCAGCATTTTCATTGCAAAGGCTGGTTCTGTTTCACAGAAGGATTTGTTTGAAAGGTGCCATTTATTTTATTTTTATAAGCTAGGGGAGGCTAATTCATCTTGGCTCACTGCAGCCTTCTGCACCGTCTGTGCTGCCTGCATATTAAACAGGATTGGTTTTATATCCCCTTCTTCCATTTCAAATTTTACTTCTGCTTTGGAAAGAGGTTTTTTCACTCCTGTGAATTAGGAAGGCCATCCTATCCAGCCAGAACAGAGGCCATCTGAGATTTAAATCTGACTTCTAGGTTTCCAAGCCAAAGTCAAACTTGTCTTTGGATGAATTGTGACTAAAGCTGGACACTCTATTATAACTCAGTCATCTGCTCTGAGTGTTAAGTCAGCACGAAGTAATGGGATTGTAATGGCATCCAAGGCAGTCCAGTCTCTAGGACACCTTCATCTAGACTGTTTTTCCTTCATGCTGTGCGTCCTAATGAAGACAAAAGGAATTATAAACATAAAAAGATAGTTGAATTGCAGAATATTTACTTAATCTTTCTCAAAGACAAAGCTCAAAATTATTAGGTCAGAAAAATAATTGTTAAGTTCTCTCTCAGCCGCTCTGTTCATCTACATGGTGGGGGAAAACATGGTGAAAAGTTTATGGGTCAAGATAAAGACAGGAGCATTGCTCAACAATTACCAGCACAGATGACACTGATTCAGCTCAGGGAAATTAATTCATTTGATTGCCAATTAATAAGAGACTTGGATGATGAGAAATAAAAACAAACAGTACTATAAACAACTTCTTCACAGGCTGAATTTCACTCCTGAATCTTCTATCTGCTCCCCTTCAAGCAGTGCAAAGAGAATGGAGGTTTAGGTTGGTTCATAACACTTCATCTCTCTGTCTCCTTCCTCCTCACATTCCTTCTCTGCCCCATCATGGGGTCCTTTCCATAAGACACAGTCCTCCACGAACTGCTCCAGTGTTCCCACTGGGCATAGTCCTTCAGAAACAGACTGTTCCAATGTGAGTGCCCCATGGGGTCACAGGCCTTGCCAGAAAACCTGCTTCTCTAGACAGACAGCAGCTCCTACCAGGAGCCTGTTCCGATGTGAAATCTCCATGGACTGCAGCTTCCTTCAGGACACATCCCCCTGCTCCTGCTTGGGTCCTTCCATGGGCTGCAGCATGAGTATATGCTCCAGCATGGTCCTCCATGTGCTTCAGGGGGATGACTTGCATCAGCATAGTCTTCAGAACTGGCTGCAAGGAAATCTCTGCTTTGGCACCTGACAGCAGCATCTAAATTAATTTTTTAAAAATTATTTTATTTACATCATTTTTGCTGTGATGAAATCATCTTTCAGTGACCAGACATAAACTGGACTATTGTTCTTTTAATTTTTAAAAGAAAAAGATCCAATCAACATTATTTAGTGCTGTAAAAGCAGTACAGTAGAAATTATGCTGGATTTTGACCCAAAGATACTATTAATATAAAGAATTTAAATAAGGCTTGTGATATAAAGGGTGAAAATTTTTTCTAGGCTTTTGTCTGTGGTATTTTTTTACAGGTCTCCAGTAGTTGTTCCTTGGTTTGGATGTGTGACCTCAGCTGCCATCTCACAGCCATACTGTTGTTGTTGTGCTTCAGATGTCATACAGGACCCATAAGAAATAATTAATGAAAAAGAAGGTGAATCCATAGGTCATAAGTTAAAAAAGAGAAATTTCAGAAATACAATCTATGAACTTGTCATCTACATTTTCTCAAAAGTATCTCTCAGCCCAGAAATTTGATCAGGTATATGCTCTTTAACTTTACAGCTCATGCTAAGACAGAAGAGGTGACTTTGTAAGCTCCATCCTTGTTATTCTATCATAATTGCATTTTTCTGCTATTACTGGTCATAAAGGCAGCAAAAGGTGTTTAGCTCTACAGATACCTGCAGTGACTAATTATCAGTGGAATTGTATAGAAAATCCTTAAAAAGCTGGAAGCCTAGCTTGAAGCACAACATATGCATCATTTCATCAAAAGAAGCATTAATTGGAGCAGATTTGAAGCTTTAGCTTTTAGAACCTAATCAAAAATGACTTGACTTATACCACTGTCAAGCACAAAATCTATTGAAGTCAATGGATACAAAGGGAAAATTTGTTTAGCTAAATGCATGTCAAGTCAAGAACTTCTAGTGGGACTGAGAGCCTCTTAAAGAAAAGTGAAAAGTATACTGTAGCTCTTTAAGTGTTGTAGTGTTCCATTGTTTGGGTCTTTCCCTGGGTCATTTCTCCCCAAAATCCCGAAACTGATAAAACTTCTCTTAGTTGTTTGTCCATCTACTCACAGCAATTTTGTGAGCTGGCATGTACAAACAAATAATGAACCAGACAAGAACAATGTTCTTCTCAGAGCAACAGAAATCACTCAGCATGCTTGTTTATACTCCATTAACAAAGCATTAAAGCATGAAATGCCAATTTACAATGCTTTCAGGGAAGCAGCCTTAAACCTTGCACACAGTGTCTGTAGAACCTGGAAGGTCCTGGTAAGCATGTGTGCATGCATGCAGGGTTGTGTGCAAGTAGAATGCTCTGCATGATAAAATAATACACAATCTAAATCCATTCCAAAATATTAGAAAATCCAATGCCAGCACCTTCATCTGCTTTTTTGAATGCAAATTTCAACTGTCAAGGCTTAATTAAAAACTACCAGTCAGCACTATTTAAAAAGTGGAAGAGAACTAAGTGGTAGGTTGTTGCAGAAAATGTGAATGTTGCATGCTAAAAGAAGTAGGTAGGGTGACAGGTATATAATTATCATCACATCAGGCAAAGGACAATAAGGAGTCTACGCTTCCTGAAGAGGTGGGGCTTCAGCAATCTTCTGTGTGGCAAGGGGTTCCCCAGGCAGAGTTAATTTGCCATTTGATTTATTCCAAAGGAGAGTCTCCTTCTATATGAAAGTTCTGTGCACATTCAAAACTGGTGAGGTGCTGTGCAAGGTTCAGAAATAAATAGGTTAGTGTGAACACAAGCAGTTGTGTTTCATGTATCAGTGAGGGCTGAATTTGAAGAGCAATTCTGTGTTCAGGTGTTTGACAGTTTCTGCTCAGCAGCACATCACAGCTGTGCTGTAATCCTACATTCAATGGAAACCCACAAAGCATGAACCAAAAGCCTGCTGCAGTGATCATCTGAAAGCAAGAATTTCTAGCATCTTCTGCAGGTTTTAAACCAGCAAGACTGACTTCCTCTGTATGCTACTAAATATTTAAAGTTATGGGTAAAGGATCATCTTCACTACCTAAGAAGTAACTATTTTGAAATACCATTCAGTGCTCCTTGAGACTGTGATATTAATGCTACAAGCTCTAACAACACCATCCTCTTCCCCATATCTACGTAGAGGTTGAACATCTGCACAAAGATTTGTTCTGATTAAACACAGCAGTGCTGTTTGCCCAGGTTTTACAGATCAGATCCTCTGACCTTCACCCACTGCTGCAGTTGAGTGAAAGTGGGCTGAGGAACAGCAACAACCTTGCGTCCTACAAATCCATGTTGACGGTCTGCTCTTCCTGAGATATCTGTACATCGGGTGCTTGCATGGCACTCATGGTACAAGACTGGGTACAGAAAGTGAAGAAAAGTTGCAGAAAAGAGGTGTCACTGACAATTATTCAGGAATACTTTAAGAAAGCAGTGCTGATTTAGACTTTGAAATTTCTAAATTTGTCAGCTTAAGGCTGAGAGTGGGGAAGAAAAAGAAAAAGGTAATCTATTTTATATTTAACCTGGGAATTTAACAGTCAAAGCTCAATTTTATAAATGACATTGCTCTAAATGAACTTCCCTCCTCACTCCTCAGTTGGAAAACATTAGCCTTTAAACCTCGACAGATTTGAAATATCCAGTGTCCTGGATAATATATAATCAGTACTGAAGAGGAGAAATGTATTAGCTACTAAGACATCTGCCAGAAAAAAAATCTTTCTTTAGCATTTCCCACATGTATAGAATCTATACTTGACACATTAGACTTGAGCGATCTTTAATAAATAAATATAGCACTGTGGTACTTAGGTATTGCCAGGGCCTTGAGGGCCCTGCCAGGCTTTAATGGCCCTGCCTACCCCAGGGTCTTCCCCCCTGCCCTTGGCCCAGGGCCCCATTTCAGCCCCCCAGGGCTATCATTCCCTGTCCCGGTGACACTGCAGGACATTGGTCCCAACTTGCCACAGTCCTGCTCTGCCCAGCCATGGGCCAGCATTCCTGTCCTGGTACCCTTGCCAGGCCACCTAAGGGCTGTGTGTGACACCGGTGTCCCTCTCTGGACTGGATTCCGATCTTTCCCTGCCCTCCTCCCCAGTGCTGCACAGCCTCTGGTACCTTCTAGGGCTGACTGCAGACCAATTCCTTCTCGCCTTGGCCCAGCTGGCCCCTGGAGGTCCTTGGGATGGCTGGGCACCTCCTCCACCATAGTTATCCCACTCAGCTTCCGGCCTCCATCCCCTAGGGAGTAGCCAGCTGCTTCCTGACAATTATAGTGCCACACAAATGCTCTAATCCTTAATTAAATTAAATTACATCTTTTTTATATGCTCAGGTTGTATTAGGGACTTAAAATAGAGGTTACTATAATTCTTATACCCTGATGTTCATTGGCTTTACTTACTCCAAGATCTTTGGGACATTCATGCAGCTTGCCTTGGGAAGATGATTCAAGTTGAAATAAAATTCCTTGGATGGAATTAATGTTGTCTCGTTTTTAGCAGAAGTTTGGACTTTTTCAGGTGACTGATCTGTTCTTGCTACTATTAACATGAGTGAAATGACTTCAGAACTACCATAAATCAAAATAAATTAAATTCTACAAAAGATTGTATGTAAATACTGTCCTACAGGGTAGCAAGGAGCACTGAATTCTCACTTGTCAGAAAGGTAAATAAAATCAATGAGCTTTTAACAGGTACATTATTTCATTAGGTGACAGTTAAAGCACAGTGTGAAATCTAAACAGGAATCACACATGGCACCTGCCAATGCTTGTTGAGTTGTATGTGTTTTTCAAGCTTATGATTTAAAAACATTAAGAACTGGAATAATAGTCCTTCAATTTTGTTAAGTATTTTTCCTCTGAAAATCCCCTAAGAACCCAAGATCTGCATTTGCAAACACATGGATTGGTTTTGATTACTCACATCCTCCATGCTGTGTTGTGGCTCCTGAGATGTTGGTTGCTACACAGTAAAAGCATGACGCTTCTTCTGAACACCATGGCACCTCATTCTTCTCTTTCATATAATTTAAACTGTGCTGTTACCTGATGACAGCAAATATCCTGGCAAGTCACTGCTTGGTACAGCACCCCGTTGTAATTTTGTTCAGATTGTGTTGATCAGTCTGGTGGGGTTCATGTGACATGACATGCTGGAAAATCAGACCCAAATTTTACGTGGTACCTACAAGTGTCTGATCCTTTCCACTTTCTATTACCAGAGCGAGGACAACTAGTTTAGATAGACTCACCACTGTAGAACTATGACATTAGATGAGATGAATCCAACACTTAATTTTCTTCTATTGTCTGTCTTCATTCTCCACTCTCCCAGCACCAATGTCAGTATCTTTCAGCTAAGCAGACATTCTTCACCCGAATCTCCTCTCTGGACATAAAAAGGACTTGGTGGGAACAGACTTCTAATGGCATCCTGCACAACAGTAAAAAGGTGCAGGATCATTTTCTTGTCCACATTCTGACTTATGATACTCTGGTTTGGTGGTTTTTTTGCTGTTGTTGTTACTATAGTATTAGAATAAGCTACTATTTTGTCATCAGTAATGAAAGTTCTGCTGATACTAGCTCTACAATCATTCATTGTTTGTTGCTTAAAAAAACATTAAAATTATAATTTAGTTTCTCTCCTTTCAGCCGGTTGAGCAGAAAGAATGAATACATAAGTGTTAGGTCCTGCCTATGCTTAAGTCACACTTCAGCTTTCTTTTTATTTCTCTTTCCTCTGAAGATCATATAATATTTTCAATATAAACCACTTTCCTAAACTCCCAAACTTCCAGTTAGAGACCTAGAAAATGTACAACATACTCTAGATGTTATGAAAAAACAGCATTGTTTTCTATCTAATTTACATATTGTTATAACATCTTTTCACAGAATTTTTTTAAAGTGTCTGGCAGTGGTGGGTGGCAGTGAACTGAATTGCTCCATCACCTAGATGATATGACAGTAAGGATGACTAAATTGGGACTACTAGGGAAGATAGTGACAATACAGCCCTTTGTCCTCATATGCTGGTAGGAGCAGGCTTTTTAGATTTATGTCAAGTTCCTTGGCTGCCTGCACTGCAAAAACCCCAAACACATAGGAAGGAAAAAAACACCTTATCCCAAAGACTATTAAATCAATTTTTTCTTGTATTGAACGGCTAGACAAAAGTGAATTGCAGGTTTCTGAGAATCAAATATTCCTCAGAGGATTTTTTGACCAATCTAGTGATGAATATCTGTAGTGCTGCATCTTGAGGAAAGCCACATTGCTGAGGAAATGGCATGTAACAGGAGGGACTGCAGTTGGCAAAACAGGCTTCAACATGTCTATGCCTCATCTCCTTGTCAGTTTGAAAGCTGGGGATTTTTTTGAGTGGCTTTGTAATACAGGCAGTCACTTAAAGAGAAAGAAATTTCCTATGGTAACCACGGCTGAGGCTCTTCACCTCTTGAAAGTCAAAACAAAAATCTGTATTTTAGTTAGTCAATGCGTTGAGAAAGAGCATATATATGACTATGCCATTTCTAGTAAAGAAAATATAGCTGGGACAGCTTTTTGATACTCATGTGGAACAGCCCACATCTGCACCGTGCATGCTGTTCTTCTCCAAAACAGGGTGGCAACATACAGTTGCCCACCTGAACCCCGTCTAAAAGCTACTTTTGGCTAACTCCTTTGACACAGAACAAAAACATGCCTGAAAAAGCGCTGGCACTGTAAGCAAAATGAGTTCCTGTGCCCGCGAACATCTCCTAATAAAATTTCACTGATTAAAATACCTGTAACTACAATGTATTTTTACAGACTTGAGTCTCAAATAGCCTCAGTTTCTGAAGAGAAGTTGTCAGGTTTTGTCTCTTCCCTTAGAACATCAACATTTTTAAATGAGAGCCTTTCTTTGTATGTCTGTGTTTGTGCAGATCTTACTCTGTGAGGGCATGCTCACTGATGAGGACACCTGGGAGCTACCAAATTCTATGGATAAAAAACCAGGAAGCATTTCTGGTAGAAGAGGCTGTGCAGATTTCCTGAAACAGCCATACTCACCTGTTAATATTCTTATGAGAAAGAAACTTATGGGTTCAGATTTGTCCTTGGAAAGTTTATTCACATCTGCAAGGAATGAAAAACTTTTAAAAAAACAAAACAAAAAAACAACAAAAAAGAGGATTAGTTTTAATGACCTGTTTGTTGTTATTTCCAGCCCTCTGCAAAAACAAATTAGGATCTGTACTTTTACTGTTTCCCTCCCACAGAGAAGAGAAATATTTAGTTCTATAAATATTTGATCAGGGCTCAGCCACCTGGAAAAGACTGTAGAGGAGGAAATAAACTCCAAGAGGCCAGATCTTCTTTTGGTGTCTGGTTCACTGTATTGGACACAGAAATATTGGGACAGATTTCCCAGGGAAGCTCAGGGATCATTACTACCAGCTGGTGTGCTCCCACACTGTATGACATAGCTCTGTTATGGAACCTGCACCTGCCTCTGTGTGCAGCCAGGGTTGTGGGTGGGATTGAACTCACTCCAGGTTAAGTACACACACGTTTAGCCTCTGCAACAGAGACAAGTCATCTTAGCTTCCATTTTCAGCCAATAGATAGTAACAGGCCTTTTAGAGTATGATTAATCTGATTTGTTTCAAATTCCTACCCAGACTGAGCCTAATTTCACTTTAGAAATACCTCATTGTCTGTGTTTGTTACAAAGAAAGCCTGGAGTGGCTAGTTGTGTATGGACACCTCTCTTTCTTCTATCAGATGCCATTCTGTTTCATAAGAAATATTTTAGGTGTTGTCATCAAGCTCAACTGTGGTGACCTTGCTGAGTTTTTAAAATTGATTTGCTATCAAGACTGGGTAGTAGGTAAATATTTATGTTTGTCTATATGACAATCTTTTGCATGGGAATTCAAGAAAAAGCAAGGATCTGTCAATACTTTCCTAAAATAGCAGCTGTAGCGAGAAATTAGAGAATCATATTAATGTAACACACCAATCCTGTGGCCATGTGTGATGGCTATGACCCTTGAGATGAAGATGGCACAAGAAAAGTGTTCATTTCTCTGTAAGGGATAGTCGGGTCTCGTATTCCTGCGGGATGAAGTTCCTTGATACGAGCTGGGACAGAGGCCCTGATAGCTGAAGGCAGATTTTCATCCTGAAAAACCTTTCCTGTTCAATGAGTTCAGCTCCTCATTGGTTCCTGTTGCTGAGATGGCTTAAAGTGATGAGAAAACTATGTCATGTTATTCAGAGCAGAACTGGATGAATATATTTGGGTTGCATAATTCACCCAGAGCATTCTGTAGTCTTAGTTGTATGCATTATTCACTGGGTTTCCCTTTCCTCCCATCATTCATCCAGTTCATGAAAAGAATAATTTGGGATTAGAAAAAATATTGCAAGGCTTTGTCAACATGTTTCAGAGAATATTTCATGTAAAGCCATTATATGTTATTTTCTCAGGTTTAATAAACACACCAGGAAAGAAAAAAAAAAAGGCGCTGTTAAATTTTTTCCCTGCTGCTTAGATACTAAGGATGAAAGACAACTGAAGGAAAGGAAAGCCCTGCTTCACTACGTGAACCAAGAAATAGTATTCTTCCTGTCATGATAATATGCCAACACTTAACCAGGAGACAGACTTCATACTAGGACCATTGAAGTATTGGTTGCCAGTAGGTAAACAATAAAAATCAGGTTTATTGACTTCTAATCAATGTTTGTTCCATGTTTAAAAGGGTGTTCTGGATTAGCTGTGTCAAAGCTCACACCCCCTGGTGATGTTTGAGATGATTCATCTTAATATTTTGCTTTGGCACGTGGGGCTCTCTGTCCTTAGCACATAAAACATACCTATAAGCTTCACAAGGAATATGATTGACAAATTTTATAGTCTCATAGTTTTTATAGTGGACTTTGGCTTAGGTCCTAAAATAAATAAGCATGAGGTAGGACTAGGGAAGCATCTGCTGTGTGTTGTGCAACACTGGGGTGGGAGGAGGTAGGCGGAGGACAGGGACATCTTCCTGAAAGGCATCACCACTGCTCTTCCTCCTTTGTGTGCTGCTGGGGGAGCAGTTTAACAAGCAAAACATGCAGGCAAACAGTGCAACAGATGGTGCAACCTACTATTGAGGAAACATTTCAAAGGGTAACAAAATATGGTTGAAACCAGCTTACAGTTTACACACTGAATGCAAAACCGAACATGCTGTTTTCAGCAGGCTGTAGCTGTTTTCATTTGTTGATGCCAAGTGCTTTGGGGAGCCGCAGCTCCAAAGTGCAACAGCAGGAATCCCTGGAACTGTATAGACTTGACTCAGCTGGATAGGTAGGTTAGGACTGTATTCTTATCTGCAAATGGGCTTTAGTGCAAGCAGAGGGATCCCTCAAGGATACTTCCAGTGGGGTTCCTACAGTTTGTTCTCCTTCTCTCTGTCTTTCTGGTGCCACTAATAACTTCTAAACCCAGGAGATGTTGACAGATATACATAAATTTTGTACGGAAGATCTCATAAGAGTTAAAAAATAATGTTGTAGTTTACCAAGAAATCACACAGTATTTCAGTGAAGATAAAGATTATGAAAGATTGTATTGGTTTTGCTCAGCCTGGTTTTTGGTAGCAGAGGGGCCATAGATGTGGCTCCTGTTAGAACATCCTAGAAATTTCCACCATGTCCAGCAGAGCCAATGGCTGATGGCTCTGAAGATGGACATGCTGGTGGCCAAAACTGGGCCAATGAGAGAGGCTGGTAACGCCTCTGTGATGACATATTTAAGAAGAAAATTAAAACAAAGTCACAAGGCTTTACTTGTAGTCACAGAGGAGGAGGAGGTGAGAACATGTGAGAGAAACAACATGGAGACACCAAGGTCAGTGGAGAGGGAGGGTGAGGAGGTGCTCCAGGCGCCGGAGCCGAGGTTCCTCTGCAGCCCGTGGTGCAGACCATGGTGCAGCAGCTGTGCCCCTGCAACCCATGGGTCCATGGGGGATGCAGAGATCCACCCGCAGCCCATGGGAGAGGTGCCCGTGCTGGAGCGGGTGGATGCCTGGAGGAGGCTGTGATCCAGTGGGAGACCCGGTGGAGAGAGAGGGCCCTGCTTCCAGGCTGGAGCAGCCTGTCCTTGGAGGACTGCACCCCGTGCGAAGAGAGAGCCACAGCGCAGCAGTTTTGGGAGGGCTGTGTGCCCCTGGGAGGGGCTCACGCTGCAGCAGTTTTGGGAGGGCTGTGTGCCCGTGGGAGGGGCTCACGCTGCAGCAGGTGCAGTGTAGCTGCTGCTCCTGAGAGGGGACCCATACCGGGGAACTTCAGGAGAACTGCCTCCCGTGGGAGGGACCCCACGGCCTCACAGGGGAAGACTCCTCTCCCTGAGCAGTGGAAGGAAATCTCGGTGATGAACACCAAAACCCCATGCCGTGTCTCCCTGCGCTGTCGGTGGGAAGGAGGGAGGGGCTGGGGAGAAAAAGGTGTTCTAAGGGCTAATTTTACTTCTCATTATCCTCCTCTGATTCTGTTAGCAATAAATTCACTTTGTAACTTTAAGTTAAGCCCATTTTGCCCTTGAAGTGTTTTCTTCCAGTCCTTATCTAATCTAATGAAGCCTTCCTGAATTTTTTTTCCTTTCTCTCCTCTGCCCAGCTGTGGCAGGGGAAGCTGAGCGAGTGGCTCTCCTGGGTGCCTGGTGTCAGGCCAGTATCAAACCATGGCAAAGATTTTGAAGACTTTTGGCTAAATTATGATGTATTTATTCACTCTAAAAATAGTGTAGATAGAGGAGAGACAAGCACATCCTGCTCCGCACACATACAGATCATCAGGAGAAAGTAGGAACAAAATCGGCATCGACAGAATGAACTGTAGCTCGATACTGGAGGTAATAAGAATCATTCATTGACTGGATTGTTATCAATAGAAGACTCAAACGTGTTGGACATATATTCAGTGTAAAGGAATAGACATCTCTAAATGGTATAACCAAATTCAAGAGGTAAAGGATGTTTTTTTCACTGTTCATTATAAAGCTTACATATGACAATGGGAAAACTTATTAGAAGCAAAGTATAACAGCTCAGCCTAGAACAGAAACAGATATTGTTTGACCGTGTTTTGATATTTGCAGGTTTTGAGCTTGTCTGAGCCTTCTGATCCCGACCTTTGTGTGGGCCAAAGCTCATGCAGTCGTAGCTGTCCTTAAGAACTTGTGGAGGACATAAAAGGTATTGCTGGACTGGAAAGGAGTAATCTTAACTTCCACCTGTATAAAGGGGGGAAAAAATAAAGTGTGAATTTATTGACAAGTCCACTTAACTTCAAATCCTAAAAAAATTCTAAAACAAACAGCTAGACAGCACTCGGAAGATAACAAGGAGGAGAGTTGCAGCATAGATGAATTTGCCAAGGAGATAGCTTTTCAAATCAATCTAATTTTCTTTTATGAAGGAATAATGGATGATATAGACAAAGAAGAAACAATAATCATATATTTTGTTTTCACTAAGCCTTTTTATATTGCCTTACACTGCATTCTTGAAAGCAAACTGGGAAGACATATCAAAAGTAAAATTACAGTTGGGGAAGTGTAGAGTGGCACATAACCAGGTAAAGTTATCACTTGTTCCCCATCTATCTGGAAGCACAGCTCCTTTCACTATGAATTTTAATTACATAAATTATATAATCAAATCAAGACCGTTATTAAATCCATAGATGTCATCATACTTATAGGAACTCTAAGTACGACATAGAACAATACTAAAATTCAAGTTAATAATTAGAAAAAGTCTGAAAGAAATGAGGACAAAGGCAGAAATACTTCACCATTCCTTAATAGAATTTTGGAGCAAGTAATCAATGATGATAAAAGTTCACTCTTTAAAATCAATCAGAGACTGAAAACTTTGGACAGAAAAGTTGCAATGGCAAATGTGGATCAGTTAAAATAAGAAGAATGGAAATATTGAAAGGCATAGAGACAGGGAAGGATAAAAATTCTGAAATCATCTAGAAATGTTAACTATAAATAAACAAACACCAGCAAAAATATTAACACTGTACTTTCAAAAGGAAATTAACTGAAACCCATCGAACATAATTTTAAGGGTCAGCACTCCAGTATTTGAAGTAGAGTAAAGGATTAAATGACACTGTTAGGCCCTGCCACATTTCTCTCATATTTTCTATTTTTTAAAATATTTTATTTTTTTGAATGTTATTTATTTATCTATGCTTATATATTTCTATTGAATTTTGTAGAATGATCTGTAGAGTACTTGGGTACTGATGGATTTTAGTCTACTGTGGTTTACGTTATCTAATGCTTTTTAAAATGTGTTTATTTTGACAATTTTCTGAGCATTACTGTGCCTATTTTCTATTGACAGATTCTCACAGGGTAGAATGTCACTAATTGAATCTAATGAATATGGCTGGAGACTTATGGTATACTGGAGGCAGCAGATAAAACAACAGATACATATCAAGACTTCTGTGGATATTAACAGCAGGATTATGTCCATCAACAAAAAATATGACCATGGCTGCAATTTGCATATGCAAATACTAGGAGCTTTGGAGAATTGATATAATAACAGCAGGCATGCACTCTAGGAGAGCATGATATTATGGGTTTATGGACAACTTACTTATATGGAAAGAGGTAGAAACATAATGAGACAGAAAATGTGTAGTAATTTTGAATGCTCTAAAGGATATCACATGAGCTGTTATATCAGTTTTATTCTGGATCCCTTGCTGAAAGAGCTGTGTATGACTTGGACATTGATAAAATTGTGCTATGAATGTGATTAAGGGACTGCTGGCATTTTATCCCTAAGAAGCGTTACTAAAAAGGAAAGTAAATGTACAGACTTCCTTTCTGTTGTTAATATTTTGAAGTGAAAGGAGCTTGTTGTAACACAGTTTTGTTACCAGAGTCCATCAGAATTTAGACTTCCACAGAGGTAGGAAATAGCAAACTGACTAATTTTTAGTTATTCAATATTTCTACTTTCAAACGGATTTTTAATCTTGATGGATGAAGCGATTACAAAGGTATCAGGAAGAGATCATTACAAGAGTAGATCATTAAAATCATCTTGGTTTGGATTTTGGCCATTTATTGAGTTTTTGTCTGTTGAGAGAGGAGGGAGCTCTGAGAACTGGAAATGCCATGGCTAATCTCTATGAAGCTAAATAAGAAAGGCACGAGGACGCTGTCCTGCATGTCAGCAGCCATGGACTGGCTCAGGTCCACACAGTTTTGTCTCAGCCCTACAGGGCAGACAGACTATGGTTCTGCTGTTCGGGAGCTTGGCCGTGTGTCTCCTCGGGGCCCCATGTGCGTGGCATATTCTCCTCAAATGCCAAAAAAGTGCATGAGGAAAAGCTAAAAATGAACTTTGTAATGATTTGTTTTTTTCCTTTAGCAGAATATTATTGCATAAGTCTGGATGTTAGTCAGAGATGCTGGTTTGCTAATTAAAGGATTTGTGTTCATCGGAGTTTGTTTCCTCTGCTCTCTTTATTTGCTTTGCTCAACTGGAGGGAAAAAAAAATAAACACAAATTCACAGAAGGTGATAGTTTCTCAGTTCTAAGACAAAATAAGTCTAAATTTTTTTGTGTGTAATGATTTTTTTTTATAAGTCATTCAGAGGGTTGTTTGCTTGTTTGTTTTTAGAAACATGTCACTCAAGTCCTTGTTACCCTTATTATGTGCAATACAATGCTGCACAGTTTAACTGTTCAGTCTTGGGAATGAATAGACGGCGGCTGTTGAAAGGTAGGAGCTTGTTTGGAAAATAAACAAGGTTATGCACCAGACTATCCTATAAGAAGAAAGAACAACTAGACCATGAAATAGTCTTAGGGGGAAAAAAAAAGTAGAAAGTGTAGTAATGTGAAAAAAAATAACTTTGGTAAAATGATTATATGTGGAGGGCAGTTCTGATTAACTGATGTAGTGAGTTGGCTCTGGCTGAATGCCAGGTGCCCACCAGAGCTTCTCTTGCCTCCTCAACTGGACAAAGGAGAGAAAATAAAATGAAAGGCTTGTGGGTTGAGATAAGGACAAGGAGCTATCACTCACCAATTACCATCACGGGCAAAACAGACTCAACATGGGAAAATTAATTTATTACCATTCAAATCAAAATAGGTTAAGGAGAAATAAAACTCAACTTTAAAACACCTTTGCCCTCACAAGCCCCCTCCCCTCTTTCTTTTTTGTGTTAACTTCGCAGGGTGCAGGGGGACAAGGAATGAAGGCTGTGGCCAGTTCATCACATACAAAGGGGGTACTCCTCACTATCTTCGCCTGTTCCAGTGTGGGGTCCTTCCCACAGTAGACAGTCATCCATGAACTTTTCCAACCTGACTCCTTCTCATGGGCTGCTATTCTTCTGGAATTGTTCCAGCATGGGACCCTCCCACAGGTTGCTGTCCTTCAGGAACTGGCTGCTCTATCATGGGTCCCTCAGGGAGGTCACAAGTTCTGCCAGAAAACCTGCTCCAGTGTGGACTTCTCTCCCCATGAGGCTGCAGGTGCCAGGAGCCTGTTCCAGAGTGGGTTTTCAATGTCTGAAGCCTCCTTCAGACATTCCCCTGTTCTGGCTGGGATCTTCCAGGGGCTGCAGGTGGATCTCTGCTCCACCCTGGACCTCCATGGGCTGCAGGGGCACAGCTGCCTCACCATGGGCTGCACCCGGGGCTGCAGGGGAATCTCAGCTCCAGTGCCTGGAGTGCCTGCTGCCCCTCCTTCTGCACTGACCTTGGTGTCTGCAGGGCTGTTCTTGTCACATATACATGCTGACTGCAGCTGTGCAGGTTTTTTTTACCCTTCTTACATACTTTATCCCAGGGGCAGCATGACATCAGTGATGGGCTTGGGCTTGGACTTGTCCAGCAGCAGGTCCATCTTGGAGCTGGCTGACATTTGCTCTGGTGATGTGGGAAGCTTCCAGCAGCTTCTCACAGAAGCCCCCCCTGTAGCCCCTGTGCTACCAAAACCTTGCTATGCAAACCAAATACAACCCAATACAATGAAATGGGATGAGGTAGTGAGGGAGATACAGACCTTTCAGAGAACTATGTTGTTCATAAACATTAGTTATCTAATAAACATGGAAACAAAACAGACCAGTGCGAGTAGTCTGTTACAAAAGGTTGTAACAAGAACAAGAGAAAGAAATAAGTTTTTCAGAATCCTAAAATATCATAATTGATCACAGCTCAAAATTATGAGGGTGAATTAAAGTAAGATTAAGCAAAGATGTTATAAGCCTTTTATTTGGAAGAATTGCAGTGTTGTTTAGTAAGGACTTGGACAGGTAAATAAGAAGAAATCCTGCTCAGTCATCAGCCTTGCCAGTCCACTTGTATCCATCTCCTCTCTGCTCTTCTACATTGGAAGTTCAAATTCCTCAGGTCAGTGAGTATCTTTGTGTTCACATTTCTACAGCAACAAAGGGTTGTTGTTCAACATTATTTCTTTGCATCAGTATCTTATAAATAAAAAACAGACAGTAAAATAATCAAAGGTTGGGATTTCCAAAGTCACAGTAGGGCATTCTCAAGGCAATACTGAGCTGAATGCTGAAGGCAATACTGAGATGAATGCTGAAAACCATCTTTTATCTTAAAAGGGAAGAACATTTAAAGTAAAACTGAGCAGTTATTGAAGTGGCAGAATGGATTGTTCTGAAGGCCTGATTCTGATGTACAACTAATACAGATAATAATAACTCACAGAGCCTTCTAGGTACACCTGCAGTGTAAATAATAATGACAAAAAAATGCTATGAATGTAGTGAGTTTTCAGAATGTCAACTTAGTATTTGTCAGACAACACCTTGGGAGAACAACTCATTGAATTTTGATACACTGCAGTCCCATGCAAGTCTTGGACAGGCCAAAATGGTATCTGGTCCCTACATATTTCTTCCCCTTTAAGACAGATGGGATTTTCACAGTTCCTTGGTGGCTCATGCTCAATATTAAATTGACATAACATGTGCTAAAATCACTTCCCAGGACAAAGCACATAATGCCCAGACTCGCCATCCTTAACATTTTTCCTTTCCCTTAGATTGAGGCTCAAGTTTGTTTTATAGGAGCTGCAGTGCACCTGCTATGTATAAAGCACTGGGCTGAAGACCGAGGATACAGAGCACACAATCAAAAGGGTCAGACAGATTCTGCATCAGGGAACATGTTTTTGTGTCCATGCTTCAGACAGACTCCAGACATCAGAAATCTGTAAGATTAGCTCCAGATGCTGAAGAGCTCCTAAGCTTGTGTGATATGTCCATAGAAAACATGCTGGAAATTTTGATAAGAGTTGGAGGATTAAGCACCATTTCAGAAATGTTTAATGTGATAAAGAATAGGCTGGAGTTCAAAGTGAGAAACTGCTTCCGAAGAACTCATGTTCTTTGAAAATATTCAGAGTAAAGAGACAAGGGTTAAACAGAGACATAAGTCATTCATATTTTAGTAAAAGGGTTGGTATTTGAATAAATAAAACATTCCATCCTCCTCATCCTTAGCTAATATTTTTGCAAAATATATGCAAAAAATAATAAGATTTTTTAAAGAGAGTGAAAGCAATATTTTTAGAGGGCTATAAGGAGGTTCACAAGGAAGATTTAGAAGAGTGAGCAGTGGTACTTGTGCACGGTGCGATGCTTGTCACTCTTCCAGATTTTCGTATAGGTAGTTTAATCATTTTCTTAGGAAAGAAGATACTGTGTAGCAGTTAAATCAGTGGCACCTTCACATGACATTGCCTCTGAAGGCTGAAAGACCAACTGAGCCTCCTAGCTGAGATAAAAGATGGTTGTGGCTCTGCCACCTGTGTACCCAGTATACCAGTGCTTTCTTGGGCTTGCTCTTCCTACTGTTGGAGGGCTATTCCAGTAATGAAGTAGGAGGGGAGGGAAGCAGGAAGAGATGTATATTAAATATTTTGCCTTTATTATTAAGGCTGCAAAGTTAATTTTTGCCTGTGCTGGAGAAGTCTAAAACCATCTGTAGTTTTTCTTATGCTCTGCTATGACCAGAACAGCACTGAGCAATTCAACACTGAGGCCAGAATAAAAAGATCTGGAGGAAGTCAGGATATATTGCTGATATTTTGCAAGAGTGAGCTTGAATGCCTAATGCAAACCCTGAGTTAGTGGTAATGTGACCTCAGCCTCAGCACTCCTACCTCTGTTTCATGACGGGTAGCAATCTGAGCGAAGCAGTTCTATACACCAGTTCTATACATCTCATTCTGAGTTGGACACAAAAAAGTTGGCTTTCAGCACAAGATTAAGAAACCTAAACCTTAACGTTCCATATGTAGGGATGTACACTTGTCTAAACTCTCCAGTGGGTATGGTCAGTGGAAGTCAGTTGTTTGCACATAGGCATAGAATATCTAAGGGTATCAACCAGCCCCTGTGTTTTATTCCACGATACAGATGGCTCCCATGGATCTTGTGTCATAGCTGCCAGCATTGTACAGGTGTTGGTAAGTCTCTGTGGAGGGTTAAATAGTGCTACAAACATATGTTTAGGCAGTTGTTTTGCACCTCTTGTCAATGCAATCAATGGAGTCTAGAAAGTGATTGATCTATCTGATCAAGTGTCTATATTGATGGCAGTTGCAGCATAAATGTAGAATAAAATGATTTAGACATCTGAAGTCAACTGTGTATACCCACTGTTGAATCTCATCTTTAGGGTTACATGAGATTAATTGCTTCCAAGATGAGAATTCAAATATCTTCTCAGTCTTGGTTCCAATATAGGTCAGAAATACCATGAATGTAAATTTGGCTGTAATTGAGCAAAAGGTTTCTGACAAAAGCTCTTTAGTATCTGCAAAAAGTAAATAAATGTATCTGACCCACTGAAGCTGAATTTTCAGAGCTGGCCTCATTAAGTAGAGATAGTTACATTAGGACCTCCAGCTGGAATGGGTTTATTACGCAGTAATAACTACATAATTGAAGAGAGAGACAAGAAGATGTACAGTGACTGGGAGTTTCTTAACAGGTTACGATATTTTTATGAAAGATACAAAATATTGTTATTATGTAAGTTTTAAAACTAATTATCCTGTTGAATTTTGTTGTATTCAATCCTTGTTGGGAGTACTGTTATGAAAATCAATGCTTTATTTTTTAATAAATTACTATAAAGACATAGTAATATTTTTTGTTTAAAACTCACTGTTTTGCAAAACAATATCTTGGGAATGCTACACAGGGTGTACAATGGCAGATTCTGTGCTTTCACATACTATATGTTACTACTGACTGTGTTACTTCATGTGTTTTGGACAGTGATCCCTTAAAGATCTCTTGTGGTATATTGGGAATTTAGAGAAATCACTCTTTTCTAAAACAACTGTATTTTAAAATCTTTTTTCCTAGATTAGGAAAAGAAAAGAATGGAAAGTAAAGTGTCGCAATGTTGCAACAGAGGGAGCAACTCTAGAAAGTACTGGAGCAGCTAAATACGGGGGAGGAAGGGGTGGGCACTGAGGGATGAAACAATAAGACCTAGAATTTACAGTGAATAAAACAGAAGAGCGGGTATGAAAAAGACCATCTTACTGTCACCTATGGATAATATGCTAAAACAAACCATCTGCAGACAATGGTAAGAGAGGGTAGACGTGCAAGAGAAAAAAGAGAGACACGTCAGGTTTCCACAGGCTCAAGTCTGCAATACAAATCATCGAACCATCTCTGGTTTGACAATAAAGAACTACTGATTAAATCCAGTACTAAGAGTTGACCTGTACTGGTTGTGGCTGGGGCAGTGTTAATGTCCTTTGTAGTAGCTGGTGCAGGTCTGTGTTTTGCATTTGTGCTGGAAACTGATAACGGGATGCTTTAGCTTCTGCTTAGCAGGACTTGCACAGAGCCAGGGCCTTTTCTGCTCCTCACTCCACCCAAGCAAGGAGGTTGGAGGTGCACAAGGAGTTGGGAGGGGACACAGCTGGGACAGCTGACTGCAACTGATCCTACGGATTTTTCATACCATATGGCATCATGCTCAGTATATAAAGTGCGGAGAAGAACGAAGGGAGGACATTCAGTGTGATGGTGTTTCTCCTACCAAGTCACTGAAGCCCTGCTGTCCTGGAGATGCCTGAACACAGGAAATGGGAAATGAATTCTTCATTCTGTTCTGCTTGTGTGTGTGGCTTTTGCTTTATCCATTAAACTGTTTTTATCTCAATCCAATGAATTTTCTGATTTTAACCTTTCAATCCTCTCCCCTGGTGCACTGGGATGGGCAGGGGGGAAGTGAGTGAGAGGCTTTGTAAGGCTCCATTGCTGTCTGGGGCTAAGCCGTGGGATAATGCCACCAACACTGCTGAAACAGATTTTCCATTGAAGCTATGTATTGAGTATTGAGAAATAATCATGCCACTCTGTGTTTTCAGAGAGACTGTGCTGTGTGCCAAGGTCCTGCCTCACCTGACATGTTTGCGGAACAAGAGTTCCTCAAAATTCTCCTCAGACAAATTCTTGAGTCTGTTTCGTCACTCTCTTCAGTCCAAAAAGTTCTACACCAGGTTTTCAAAGATGAAATGGTCATGGCTATCTGTGTGGTTCACATGCTGTCTTCTCAAATGTCTAATAAATGCAATCAAAAATACAATAGTGGGAGTTCATACGAAGAGATGTTGATTCAGGTATTCTGAGGGACTGCAAGGGACTAACATGGACACAGGAAAAAAAAGCATGATGCTCGTGCCTGAGCCCTGTGTTTACCTATATAAGCAGATGGCACCGTTTCTGTCTGACCTTGACTGTCTGTCCTGGTCAGGAGGTGGCTTAGGCAATCAGCACAACAAATAATTTATACTTGCTAAGGTGTAAATGTGACCTGAGAGCTTGATCTCAACAAATGATTCCCCTGAGTTCACAGATTCTTTTAATCAGTGTTAGAAAAATATCTCTTTTTTAAAGTACTGTTTGTATAGCCTTAGGAAAGAGTTGTTTTGCTTATAAAGCATTCAGTGAACATTCTCTGACAGTTTCAAAACAAAACAAGGTTGGAAAAAAACTATTAAAGTGTATCACCATCCATTTTAAAAAACAATACATTTTTTTCCTGTTCTCCAGTTCGAGTGTATTTATCCCACTGAGGGATTACTTTTATTTTCCAGCTGTGACTCACTGAATGTATGACAGAATCTTGTTTCAAAAAATTTATTGAGGCTGAAGAAGATGTTAAAAACAGACAGGCACCTGGAAATGCCAAAAGTGGGAAAAAGAACAAATACAATTTATTTCAAGGGGAGCCATGGCACAGCCCCTGATTCCTCCTGCGTATTAAAAAATTATATTCATTCTCCTACTCCTGTACTTCCCCCCTCTTAAAGTTTCATATGAGCTCAGAGGATAAAATTTATTTATCAGTCTGGTAATAAAATTATAATATCCCCAAAATGTATTTTTGAGAAAACTGGTGGGACATGTCTTTAGCCTTCTGATACACTGATTAAGCTGTTAACTTTCCAGAGCCATAATCCCTAATTGTAACATTTGCATATGGATAAACCAATTTGTGTGTGCGTGTGTGTGTGTGTGTGTGTGTGGTGATTTTCATCTAACCAGACAGGAAATTTATAGGTTTTAATTTCCTGGAGTCAGTATCACAAGCTATTGTGATAACACTTCTGAAATAAATATAAGGAGTGTCCTTTGAAATTAAATTAGTGTAGCCTACCTTCTGGATGAAGTATTAATATGCTGTGTTACCCTGTGTGACAACTTAGCCAGACAGTTTTAGTGTTGGATCCAGATATGCAATAGATGAAATTGGGACTTCTGTGGTGTCAAAAGTTCTGATACAACAAAGCCTTTAAGTACGTGAGTGATCCAGTCTTGCCAGAATAATTTGTTTACGTACCTTTTTAACTCTTCTTGTTTTCAGTGGCATTTAACCACATGCTTAAGATAAGCACATACCCTTCGCTGAAACAGAGATGCATTGTATAAATTGGCCAGATCTCTTTCTAATGAGAACTGAGGATGCTCACCATCTTAACATTTGGTCTTTTAGTAAAACATCTGTCCATTATCCTTTGCCTCTTCATGTATGTGCCTGTATTGCAACCTCCTACTTGTATAGATATTAGAAACAGCCATGTGATGAGGTGTGGTCTTTGGCCAGGGCACAAAACATCTTAATGTGGTTGCAGTTATAATGACAAAAAGGCCTTTTTTTTTGCCCCATAGCTAAACGTGGAATAAAGCAGCCAGCATTCAGATTTGGCAATACAGATTAGCACAGGTAAGAAGGATTTTGTAGTTGTCATTTGCCAAGGTCTTTACTATCAATAAAGTGCCTTTAAATGGGGAATTAGCTTCCACAGTTTCAGGTTTTAAAATATTTTATGAGACAATGGAGCAGCTAACCAAGGGAGAAAAGAATATTCTAGGTTATTAGGAGAATACTCAATGTTCTTTAAAATTGGGAGACTGGTCCCATGTGCAGAAGTAGTTCTGGATGAACTGTGGTGAGTATAAAGAGATCTGGAAAGCTATTTGATACAACGAAGTGGTTCAGAAAATTGAGGATGGTTTTGAATATCAACCTGGAGAGGGAAGATTGCATCAATTGTGTGTTTACTCTCTGACATATGTATATATTTGATGGGTGAAGAATTACTTCTCTCTCTATACTTTGAATGAGGAAACTTGAAAGTAATTACAGAGTTCCCTAGAAAAAAATAGTTTGACTAATAACTGGAGAATCATGTCACTGAGCTTGATGTAATCAGAAATAAGGCACCTGCCCTTAACTTGTTATCTACTATTCCTTTGAAGTCACTTGTGGGTGCAATGAGAGAACCTTTCCTGAAAAGAAGTCATCCTGTGGCAGACAACTCCTGAGAGGTGGGATGAACAGTCATATGAAAATGCCACTCTCTCTTGGTTGAACAAAGAGGAAGTAGAAGTGTTTGCTTTAACTTGAAGCCAAACTTTTAGATATATACATGCCTATCACTTTAATTTTTAGTGAGTCTCTGGAATGCCCTGCAGTATGCACCTGCCACAATAGCCACAGAATAAAGGAAAGGAAGATATTTTGGTGGTTTTTGGATCTGATTAAAGATACCTTCTGGGAATTACCTTCAGGGCAAAGGTATTTATGGAAATATGGTGTTACTCTAGATACAGTTTCCTTGGAGGTGTACTTTCCTGGTTATATAAAAAATTTATTGATTGGTCTGTTGAATGGTTAAAGTCACCTAGATTCTACTGGCATAGCCAGGAACACTGTGCACATTTGTGCCAGAGGCAGCATCACTGCATAAGGTGGCTTCATTGAAGAGACACGACATGGAAAAACAAATGGAATCAGGACCTTTGGATTTATTACTTTTTTTATTGGTTTTTTAAGCAAGATTTTTCTAATTACATTTTTTTTCCTCTACGTGTATCACAGAGAAATTTAAAAAGGATCTGAATACAGAAGAAAGGAGTCCTAGGTTGGACTATATTATAGGCAGGAAATAAAACCATGTTCCTAAAATACTGCTATTCTTGTTTGAGCATCAGACTTATTTTCTGTGAAAGTCTCCTTGTTTTTAAGATCACTGGGTCCTGTGGTCCCATATTAGTTATTGTCCATCAAAGATAGACCAGAATAGAAACAAGGAAGTTTGAACTATTTGGGCTCCAATGAAAGATGATATTCTGGAAACTGCCTTCACAGAAAAATGATTTCTAGAAGTAAGGGACCACTATGTAGAGATGCTTTACATTGTAGGTATATTTTCCAGATACCTTGCCTGGTTATACTGCATATTTATTAATAGGTTTGGTAAGTTCTTTTGTCAGCTAGCTTTTATTTCTTTGCTGCTACACCATAGCCTCTTGCAGGAAAAAGTAAAAAATCAGCCAAGTGCTGAGCATCTTCCTCTCTAGCCTACATCAGGACCCTGATTCTGTTTCCATTAATGACATCTTCATGGAAGGGAGGTGAACAGTGAGTTTGATAAAATGTTTGAAGTTTTGACACTGTCCTCCATGACATCCTTCTCTCTAAACTGAAGTAGGATGGCTTTGATGGATGGGCCATGCAGTGGATAATGAATTGACAGGATGGTCACACTCCAGAATTGTGGTCAAAGGCTTGATATCCAAGCAGAGACCAGTGACAACTGCCCTTCCTCAGGGGTCAATATTGGGACTGTTGCTTTTTCACATCTTGTCAGACAGTAGGATCAAGTGCACCCTCAGCAAGTTTTCCAATGACACCAAGCTGTTTGGTGTGGTTGAGATACTGGAGGGAAGGGATGCCATCCAGAGGGACCTGGATGGGTTTGAGAGGTTGGCTTATACAAAACTCATGAAGTTCAACAGGGCCAAGTTCAAGGTCCTGCACATGGGTCAGCCAATCCCAAGCAAAAATACAGGCTGGGTGGAGAATGGCTTGAGAGCAGCCCTGAGGAGGACTTGGAGGTGTTGGTTGACAAGAAGCTCAACATGATTCGGCAGTGTGCACTTGCAGCCCACAAAGCCAACCATGTCCTGGCCTGCATCAAAATGGCCAGGAGGGCGAGGGAGGGGATTCTCCTCCCACCCTACTCCACTCCGGTGAGACTTCACCTGAAGTGCCATGATCAGTTCTGCAGCCCCTGACATAAGAACTATGTGGACTTATTAGTGAGTCCAGAGAAAGGTGACCAAGGTGATAAGAGGGCTGAAGCATCTCTTTTATGAAGAAGGCTGGGAGAGCTTGTGTTGTTCAGTCTGGAGAAGAAAAGGCCCTGGGTAGAGCTTATAGCAGCATCCCAGGACCTCATGGGTGTTACGAGAAAGCTAGAGAGGGACTTTTTACCAGAGCATGTGTTGCAGTAAAGATATAGGAATTTGGCAGAAAATAAGCCCCATTGCTTTCTAGTTTGTCCTCGCAGAGCAAAGGGGCTGGGTGCAGCTCAGTTTAATTTCTGATTATAACCAGTTCGGCCCTATAAGTCTGGTCACATTCAGTAAGATATCAGATGTATCAACAGTGTGGGTTACACTATAATTCTGCTCACATTCAGGATGCCAGATTCATGAATAGTGTGATTTACTGATTTGCCACTATAAGTAAGAAAGAGTTCATTAAGAACCTTTATGATCACAGATTGACAAATATTGTAGTATATTGAAGAAACAGGCTACACATTTTTTGTGAGATTGCCAGTAATAAATACACTAGACCTAGAAAATGTGAGCGTATAGTGTTGTGTACAAGTATTTCTAGGTACACTCTGATGGAGTTGGAGGCATAAATCTTACCAAAGAGACATTCCTTTTTTGGGGAAGAGACAGAAGCAAGCCCATCAACTTGTCTGCAAGGTGGTTGTATTCTCATCCTCTGCCATGGAGGATTTCAAATGCCATTTTATACTTTTGGGAGAAGTGGAGGTAAGACTGTAGTCAGATAACCTGTTGCTGCTGTTATAAATGGGGGAGGCAGTCATTTTATATGTAAATGAGAGATATTGAGAGCTACAGAGAGAAAGATGATTATGAAGACTGTAGGTCTTGCATGAGGATGGACCAGAAATGTGTAACCTATCAGCCCCTCAGCACACCATATGAATGGAAATCTCTCTACCACATATCTCACATCATGTCTCATAGCTGCAGGCCTCATTCCCACAGCATGTAGTGACAGGACAAGGAGGAATGTCTTTAAACTGAAAGAGAACATATTTATATCAGACATTAGGAGGATATTCTTTACGCAGAGAGTGTTGTCCAGGGAAGCTGAGGATGTCCCAACCCTGGAAGCGTCCAAGGCCAGATCGGGTGGGGCTTTGAGCAACCTGGTCTAGTGCAAGGTGTCCCTGCCCACATCAGGGGGAGTTGGAACTAGATGATCTTTAAGGTGCCTTCCAACCCAAACTGGTCTAGGATCCTATGATTCTATGAAATTTCCTTTCATGTCAGTGGTAGAAGAATGAGGCCCTGGCATTACTCCTGCACTCTGAGGAAGGGTGATTTCCAGATGGTTGTGCAGATGGTACATTACACCTGCCACTCTCATCCTGTCCACATTGGCTTTCTGCGGAGTGCTGACAGCCAGCCAGCCTCTTGGAGTATGCTGTAATGTGTGATTTCATTTGAACAGGCTAAAAACACAGAGACAAACCATTTCAGGGGTGTGAGCTGTGACAGCAGTCTAGTTGGGTGCTTGGGCTGTTTGTACGTGCAGCTTTCACTCTAGTCATGAAGAATGTCCTTGATACTGTCCTCAGGGACAAGAGCAGGTATCTCCAGAAGACTTGTCTCAGCTCAGCATGTACAAGGTTTACAGTCTGGCTTATTCTTCCTAGTCAGAAGTAGTTGGATACAAGTCTCTTCAAGTTGTTACTCTTGGTACCCATGCTTGTTTTATATTAATTTGGGAATGCACGCTCCCATCACGACTTGGTGATTTTCCTCACAAATGACCTGGATGTGGATTTGATTAGAAGAGAATTTTTGAACAATGCCAATCTGCTGCGTTCAAAAACTTTCTCAAGAAAGAAAAAAAAATGGTGTTGAAAGGATACTGCAATTCAATTCTTTTTAAGAAAAAAAAAATGTTTTCAGAAGCCTCAATTTTCTGTGTGTTTTTGTTCATTTTTTTGGTTTGGATTTTTTGTGGGATTTTTCAGAGGTGCTTTTTCATCACTGTATTGGAAATAGTAGAGGAATGATTAGAATTTTCTTTTATGGCAATCAAAAGGTAGTTACAGCAATATGATTCAGACAGCTGCATCATATTCAAACACCATTAAGAAAACACTATTAAGTCAGTTTTTATAATAGCTCAAGGGGGTAGATTATCATGGTATAATTCAATCACTAAGAACAGGCTCTTAACTCTAATAAGAGCAAATCTCTGATATTGATCTCCGAAACAAGAGGCAAGCAACAAAAAGACAGAGCAATCATCACAAAGCATGGAACATTTCCCAGGCTGCCTCATAGACCTTTGAAGGTACAACACAAGTATTTATATTTGAAGGAATAGCTCATATTGAGTCAGGCCAATAGCTGAAATCAATAGAAAACTTCTCCACATACATCTTTAATGAGTAGTGCACCTGGTCCATGTCAAATAGTGATGCATATTTTGACAAGTTTGGAAGTCATGACTTCTGAATTCTGGGTCTGCTTAGATTTCTGACTCCTTGGATAGTAGTCAATATGTCGTGCATAATTTTCTGATCTGTGAGAGCTGATTAGACCTGGGAGTCCCAGGGCACGAGACCCTTTCAAAGTCCTGCAATATGTTCTGTCTCCATTTATCATGCTGACTTCAGGTGTTTGGGTGAACAACTCTGTATACACTGATGGTGAGCATTGTTTTTCCATTACACTACTAAACGTGACCAGGTTTGATTGCTTAAACACAGGCACCAGTGCCATTTGTGAGAGTCTGAGAAATACCAGGCTGCTGCATGTGAGTGGAAGATCAGGCCTGAGGAAGATCATGTCCTTCTGAAGAAACAGGTGGAGATCAATGCAAGATTCATTGGGGTTATTCAAACAGTAAGAAACACTTTTTTCTTAGGGAAACTGAATCAAGTCCTGGGTGGCATTAATGTCAGCATATTTAGTTGGCTGAACGGTAATTATGCACTCTAAATTAGTGGTCCAATTTTCTGAAGAAATGCCTTACACTGTGGTTCTTTCCACCTCTTTTAGCTCTGTTAAAGAACATCATGAATTGCTCTCTGGAGTGGACTGTGTCTGCTATGCAGCAGAACATTGACAGTCAGTGTTGTTTTCATATTTGGACAACTGGAGCTGAACTCACCCATACCCTGTTGATATTTGAGAGGAACGAGTGTATTCTTCTTTGCCTTGCATGGTCAGTCTAGTAGGGCACAGGTGTCTCCTAGTTCCTGTGTCATTTCTGCCAGCCCCATGCAGAAGTGTTTGATACCTGCGTACCCTTCATGCATGCCCTGGTTGCAGAGATGCAGCAGCATTGAGAGCCATGGGAGCGTGCCCAGGTTGCTGTTCTATGCCACTCACATCTTTGCTGGCAGCATGCTCCCAGGGGGAAGAAAACATGAACACACCCTGGAAGTGGATCATTTTGCCTCCCTCTCTCCACAGCTCAGAAGATTGTTGGGATCAGCCTTGTGGACCGCATCCTCTGCCACCTCTGCCTGTCCCCTGCCCGGTCCTCTGAGTCATGGCTCCAAGACGTGGTGCTGAAAAGCAGCAGGAGCATGGGAAGTGCCATGTGGAACCAAGTGGCACAGGTAAGCCTGAGCCCAGCCAAGTCCAATGCGAGCCGAAAGGAGCCATGCCGAGCCAAGTGGAGCTGAGCCAAAAGGAGCTGAGCTGAAGGAACCCAAGCAGAACCGGGTGGAGCAGGGTGGAGTGGCCAGAAGGAGCAGTGCTAGTAGCAGCCGCATGGAATTGAGTCCAGCATCTGAAGCAGCAGTGCAGTGCAATGCGGAAGATCTAGCTTTTGGGGATTTGTCCATCATTGTTTTCCAGTGTATTGGGCCTCAGGAGGGTGAAAGCCGTCTGCAGGAACAGCCACCATCTTGTCTTTGTCTGTGGAATGTCATGTGGCACTGGGTGCAGGAACTGCCTCCATCTTGTCTTTGTCCGTGGAAAGTCATGTGGCACTGGGTACTGGAAAGGCTGCCATCTTGTCTTTGTCTGTGGAAGGTCATGTGGCACTGGGTGCAGGAACAGCCGCCATCTTGTCTTTGTCCCAGCAACCACATGGAACTAAGCTGAAGTGGTGAACACCTTTTGTGTGTAGAGAACCTTCTTTTTTGTATACTTTTGTTTTTAAGATTGCTGCTGATCACTCTGTGTTTCTTATTCCATTGCATTTTGCCTTCAGTAAATTATCTCAACCCCCAGTCTCCACCTTTGTCTCTCTCTTACCACAAGGGGCAGGGGGAAGGGGAGTGGTTTATTTGGAGTTTCATTTCCTGGTGGTCTTAAACAACAATATGTTACTAGATTGCTATACATTGTCAGCTATATCTGCCTCCAGATGTTTGGGGAGATATATTCCACTTCTTCTTTCTGGTTTAAAGGACTTGCTATAAAAAGACTCTTTTCAGAGGATTAGCACTGGATGTAAATAGGAAAAACAGATATTCAGCAGTTTTGAAATTCATAGGTTTTTGTATAAATTTAAGTGTTTAAATCTCTGCATATCAGGTTAAAAGTGAGAGGATTGTTTATGGTGTTAACCCTGAAAATTTTTACAATTTGTATAGTTTAACAGTCCCAGAGGAACGTTCTCTGTTCTTCTGGAATTGCTTTCTATGCCCAGAAATACTTCAACAAGGTATTTTGTCACTCTAAATTGTCATTGCTGTCATAGCAGCAGAAAATATTTATCTAGTTAGGATAATTAAGGGTGAATTTGGGCTATAAATTAACATTTTCATAAATGCAGGAGTATGTTTTTGATTCAGGGACTAAATTTTATGCTGGACAACAAGAGTGAGAAGAGCAAAGAGAACAAAAAGCAAGAAAGAGGATGGCATCATTAACATTCCATTTACAGGTTCTGTGAGATTTCCCTGTGAAAGTATCAGTGACAGTTATGAGCTTTGACTCTGAAGTGGATTTTTTGTTTGTTTTCAGTTAAAACAGATGACTACAGCTAGGCCTCCATTTGCTTTGTATTTCCATGTAGCCTTAGTTAAGCATCTTAACAGGGTTAGTAATTAGCAGAACTGGGTGGCATGCCAGTTTTCGGCTTCAAGGATTAACCTTGCAGACTTTTTCTGCTGAACTTTAATCTCCCTGCCCTGACTTTCTCTAACCATATGTTTTTTGATGAGCAGTCATAGTAATGGGACCCTGACACACGATTGCTGCAGATGGCTTGAGACCGTAGTGATGTCTCTGTCCACTCCATCTCTGTGCCAGGGATTTCTCTTTGAACACATGCTGGTGTTTTAGTCACTACAGATAAGCCCATCATTTTAGCTTAAATTCTTGAATTTTCACTGTAAGACTGGAAGAAAGTAAATGCCACTTCTATTTTCAAGAAAGGCAAAAAGGATGATCCAGGGAACTACAGGCTGGTCAGCCTCACCTAGATCCCTGGGAAGGTGATAGTGCAAATAATCCTGGAAGAAAGTAGAATAGACTAGAATAGAATAGAATAGAATAGAATAGAATAGAATAGAATAGAATAGAATAGAATAGAATATTTCAGTTACAAGAGACCTACAATGATCATCTAGTCCAGCTGCTTGAACAATTAATGGCAATCCAAGTTAAAGCATGTTAAATTCATTGTCTAAATTCCTTGTAAACACCGACAAGCTTGGGACACCATTTGCCTCTCTGGGAAGCCTGTTACACTATTTGATCACCCTCTGGACAATTAAATGCTTCCTAATGCCAAGCCTGTACCTCTCCTGGAGCAACTTTGAACCACTCCTGTGTATCCTGTCACTGGATACCAGGGACAAAACTGATCTCTTCTCTTCCCTTCTCTATAATCTGTAGAGATTTCCAAAAGCATGGAGAACAAGATGATTGGGACTAATCAGCACATATTAGTGAAGAGGAAGTAATTCCTGAGCAACTTGACACCCTTCTGTGAGGGACTCACTTTGAATATAGTATGTCATTTATTGAGGTAACAAATGTCAAGAAAACACAACAGAATATTCTCAGTCACTGAGGTTATATTCAGGATTTTTTCATGCCAAAAATCTTACACTTTACCTTTGAAGGATCAGAAATGTGACATGCAACATATAAAACAGTTTTAATACTCAAAACCAAAAATGATAATTACCAAATCATCTCCATATCTGATGTTACCACGGAAGTGATGCTGAAAATAAACAGAAAATTTTAAATAAAAAAAAATTGTAATTAGGAAGAAAAGAGAGGAGATGTATCCTCTTTTTGTATTTTCCCATCTTCAATGTTGACACGTTAGTCATCTCCTTGAGCGTAGATGGAACTTTGTTCTTTCTCTGCCTTCTCTCTGCATTGCAATTAAACATGTGACAGATTAGCTTAATTTCACTTAATTTAGAAGATTACAGTGTCAACATCATATCTGACTTGGGCTTATAAACCATCTTAAATAATCACATGAGAAAAAGGAGGCACTTTTAGGATATGATTCATCTCACTTTAAGGTAGATAGCGAAGACAAATCAGAGGACTTTTGCTCTAAAAGTACATGTTTCTCTCAGTTAACTGCTCTGATATGGATTGAAACATTGTTGACAGCTAAGAAACTGGTGTGATGAATTTCAGATCTTAGGACTTTTTTCAGTTGTCCAACCAAAGCACCAAGTGGCCTTTGAGATCCTGAAGGTTCCCCTGCAACTTCAGTTTTCTCCTTTCAAACAATGAAGTGCTCTATGCCACATTTTATATTCCTTAGAGGATGCACTACTATGTTTGTGAATGAAAAAGCACAATAGAATCCTATATTTATGCTATTAAATGGAACTCTAGGAGTCTGGTGTTCCACATAAGGGTATTTCTGCTCATGGACAGATTTCCTTTCAGACAGAGTTTGAGAATTATGTAGCTCTGTAGATGTAAAGATTTTTAAGGACCTCCAGAATTAGGCACACTGTAAATGTCTTCCTGTAACCCTGCTCTGGACTAGTTGTTTCTATCAATAAAAATTATTCCATGGGTAGGGAAAGACCATGGAAGCAATATTTGCATGCTTTCTTTTTCCTGTTGAACATAGCTTTGAGATTGAAAAAAGAAAGGAAAAAAAAGGAAGGGGAGAACAATTTCCCTTTCAAAATCATAAATTTTGATATATTGGTGTTTTTTAGTACACCGAAATAGGCTGCAATCGGATGTTTAAGGCAAGTTGTTTCAAAGAAAACACCTGTGCAAGTTATATACTGAATTGGTAAAGACAGCTGTGATAGTGCTAATTTTCAGGGTGTAACTCTGCTGCCAAAACAGAGGTGTGGGTCCCCATAAAAAATTCACGAAGCTCCATAAATAGCACTCCCAGTGTGAAGGTGCTGCTGACAGAAAAGGAGTTGGAATGACAGCCATGTAAAGCACACTGTGGATACCCGAGAGGCTTTCTCAAAACTGAAACTGTGTGGTTGCTGCTGAGGTGACTGGAAAAAAGAGATTGACTTCAAGATGCATGGATGTGTTTAATAAACTGATTAAACTGTGACCATTTGGGGACCTGGGGGAGACTTCTAAAGAAGCTAAATGCTCTGAAAAATGAAGGATGTTTGCATCTCCACCCAGGGCTCTGCTGTCACACAGTCCTGTAGGTTTGCAGCTGTCTTTACAGGTGCTGAAAACAGTTCCCCAAGATAGATTTGTCTGCATCCTTGGAAATAAAATTTCAAGAACAGTTAGACGGTTTTTTAAACATTTCAGCAGCTGAGAGAAAGTACAAGTTTCTTCTGACGTTTAATATTTTTAATGTCATCTCCATTAAGGAAAGCAACCTACTGCTTTTGGGAACCACTCCTGAAGAAGACATCTGACTTGGCAATGGTAGACCTTTCTAATCTGGTATTTAAACCTGAGATGTGCTTTGTGAGTCAGAGCCCGTTGAAAAGCAGGATGCCTTTTGCACTAAATCTTGACAAATCAACATCAGCTGCAAAGTAGAGATTGCATAGCTTGAGTGAGGACATTCTAGAAGGTTTTTTAGTTCATGTCTATTCTAGCCAGTATTTTAGACAAGCAGCTGTCAGTCTGGAAACTGATTCATGTGTACCACTGCAATGAGTCTAGATGGCTGGTAGAGTTCAGCTATACTGATGTGCAGCAGGGGTAAAATCTATGCTAAGAACAGGATTGAGGTAAATTATGGAGGATAATGGCAGATTAGCTGAAAAGGCATGGCTTAGCAGATATGCCAGTGATGAATGGAATTGTAATGCTTGTAAACTAATTTACATAGCACAGCTGCTGAACACAGCACCTGTTCAAAGTGGCTGTAAGACGCTAATTGATGTAGTAAGTGCAGAACTTCTGTCTGGTGAATATTTTCTAATGATCTGAACAAATGCTGAAAGGATGTGAAGTAAATTGTGAGTTCTGTGCATAGATATGAATGTTTACTTTGACTATGAAAAGTATAAAAATAATTAATATTTATTTTACTGTTAATGAATATGTCTATTAGAAAAGATAAATAGTAGGACATAGACCTACCCTGAAACTTTAAATAATATTGATAATTTAGTTTCTGTCAGGATAAACAATATTAGGAGGTAGGCACTAGACTTTTCCACAGGAATTTTACAAAGTTCCCTAACACCGTGTGCAGCATGGATGGACCTAAATGCCGAAATTGTGATACAAGAATATCCTGTTCTACTTAATTTCTCCTCTTTGGTGCCTTGGTTTCTATAAAGAGAAAATTCAAGGAGGAAGGTCAGGTCTGACAGGAAAAAACTGGAGTGGTCAAAGGAAAGAAGAAGACACTTAAATATTCTACCTGTAGGAATGTACAAGTTTTTTTGGAGCTCAGGCTGGATACATTATCCTGTTATAAAAAAGCTAAGGTGTAAACATGAAGTAAATAAATAGAGAAAGAAAAGGAAGGAAGGAAGGAAGGAAGGAAGGAAGGAAGGAAGGAAGGAAGGGAGGGAGGGAGGAAGGAAGAAGAAAAAAGAAAGAAAGAAAGAAAGAGAAAGAAAGAAAGAAAGAAAGAAAGAGAAAGAAAGAAAAATATGTCTATATTTAGCAGACCAAATACACCCCAGAAGCTGGAAAAATAAACACAGAGATCATTGGCAACTTCTTGAGAAGCTGTAAGATTGTGCACAGTTTGCCAGAGTTTTAAATGGATATGAGTGAGTCAGTGTAGTTTGGGATTGCTCTAAATCTCTGAGATGAATTACTACGGAGAGGGGAATATCTTGAAAGGTGCATGAGATAATGATGCAGGAACCCATGTAATGTGTTTTTCCCTTAACGCCATTAGTTGAGCATCACAACCTTCTCCTTTGTCTGCATGATTGTAGGCCATTCCAGTCTGCTCACCTCTGGAGACTGAAATACTTTAAGCTCTCATTGCCTTCCAACTCTTATTTATCTTGCCCTTCCTGTCTAGTTTTAATAAACCTATTTTGTGAGAATTACGGGACTGCTTTCTAACCTGTTGCCTGCACTTCTGTTCACTGAGGGAAGGGCTGTAACCTTGCTACCCACAGCTGTGCTAACATATCCTTGATCGTTCATCATCTCCTCAGATCAACTCAAAGCTTCAAGCATATCTTGGCTTTTAATTAAATTAAAATGGGAGGAAAAAGTTCCCCTTTTATGAGTGTGCTCTGAAGGGAACAAAATCTTGCAAGTGAAGCGCACACAATGATCCTGTCTATTTACAAGTCTTAGAATTAGATGAAATAGGAAAAAAGGAAACTTTGTTCTGTTCAGAACAACAGTTTGATATAAAACAGAAAGAGTGGCTTTCTAAAACATTTCAAAAGCATTTTCTTTTTTTCTGAAGATATGTTTGTGATAGAAATTCCAAGCCTACTTCCAGGGCTTTGTACAAGCCAAGTAAGAAAAATAGTATTAGTTGTAGGACCCAAATAAGAATCTTGGATCCAGGGAGTAATAAAAGTTTTAATAACATGTTTTGCAGTTTTCTGTGTAAAATAAAAAAAAAAAAGACATGAAGATCAACATACCCAGTTTGAAGACAGAACTTTGCTGCACACTGGATCACATTCCTCCAAAAGAAAGTCTGGTTTCTCTGTCTGACAGTCACCCATGGACATAAGGATCAGACTTCAATGAGCCACACAAAAGTCTTTTCACTCTTTTTTCTGTCCTTCACACACTGAGTTCTGTGTCTGGCAGGGCACTCAGAGAGGTCTGAAGTGACTTCTGAAGTAGGATTCATAATTGGGTGAATGTTTTCTTTGTACCCCATAGCCCAGCAGTGAAGATACAGGTTGGAAATGCACCTTGAGAAATAAATATCCCCTGACTGCTTTTCCTGTGTCTCATTCAGAACAAAGCTGCCTTCTAGTGGAAGATGTCCCTGCCTGTGGCAGTGGGGCTGGAACTAGATGATCTTTAAGGTCCCTCCCAACCTAAACCATTCTAGGATTCAATGAATATCATGCCTGATTTGTTGTTTGCCCAGTGTTTTCTTATCAATGGTACAGCACAGATAAGCTTCACATCACCTATGTTATTGGTGATTAAAACCAATCTGGGGTTTCACAGATGGCATATTTCAATTTAATTACATTTTCTGGTAGTGAGTACATCTGAACAAATGAAAAAATGATGTGATGCCATATTCCGCTGCAAGGCAGAGCACAGTTTGATACCAACAGCCGTAAAATCTTAATTCAGGAGCTGTAATTGATTAGCATCAGGATTACTGCTTACTCATCATTGAACAGCCAAGACTGGGGTGGAAAGCTAGAAGGCGTCACCTAAAACAGGAAGAGATAACAAACTGACAGACACTATGGTTTGAATAGATAAACAGTCATCCCAGATGTTTCTTTCTTTTTCTCAGTGAAAAACAAGATCAACAATGAAAGTTACATGGGAATTACATCACTGCAAGCAGGAGCAGAGAATTGCCCTGGCACCAAGTCTGCAGTCCTGACAATTCTCACAAGTGTCTAGTGAAAGCTATTGCTATCTGACATATGTTGCTATAACTGCTAATTAAATCTCAGTGCTGTGTTCTATTATTAAAACAAGAGTCCTTATTGCCACTAAACAGAGCTGCCTCCCTGCAGGAGCAGAGCTATCAGCTGCCTGGGTTTCCCTGATATGTCTTCCTTTTCTGTCCTTGGAGCACCATCTAAGCAGATTTTTGAACAAGTGCAGCCCGTGCCTGGGTTTTGGGAATTTCCAGCAGAAGCTTCGCAGAAAGCTTGGCAGGCTGCAGCAAGGCAGTGGTGAGTGTAGGCAGGCAGCGGGAGAAGAAGGAAGATTTTCACACAGTGCTGCATCTGAAGTGCTGGCAGCTGCTGAGCTTGGCCTGTGTCCCCAGAGCCTCAGGCGTGAGCAAGGCTGGGGCTGGGGGGAGCAGAGCTGGGGGTCACAGGGTGAGGGTTCCGTACAGGAAGGGATTCAGGTCAAGGCTGAGGGAGCAGAGGGCTGTGGGGGTATTGGGGTTAGACACACCTGAGGGTTAGACGGGAAGTACTGGAGTTGGTGATGGAGATCTTGAGACAAATGAGAATAGGACTACTGTGGCTCTGTGTTGGATTTGGGAAGTGTGGGAAGCTCTAGGCCAGAAAGCCTGGGACCTGGGCATTTTGGGACAATGAGATTTGTTGTGGGGCTCTGGGATTGGTGTTCTGTAGGTGAAAAATAGTGTGATGTGGTGGGGCTTGCTTGGACACAGTCATGTTGTTTTGAATAAGAATTCATAAGTTTCTTTTCAGGAGAGAGCATTGGAACGCAATACATTCCTTCTACTCCCTACTTCTTTTAGATCCCCTTGTCTATTTTTCATTTATTTGGAAAAGTGGTTGCATTAACCAGGATGCACTGTAAGATTTGAATATACTTCTCTCCAGTAGAGAAGTACTCACTCCATATGGGGCAAATGAAAAAGAAGAAGGACAATAACAATGAATTTCCTCCCACAATCTCCTTTCCCTCGTTAGTGTTGGTATTACTGGCTTTTAACCATTCTCTTAGTCCTGTTGCAAGGACTGCAATACCAGTGTGAAGCAGATGGCTTTTGCACAACTGTAAGGGTGAGAGTGCATGTAATATATCTCTAAATGATGATGATGTATGCATAGAAATTCCTCGCTCTGCTACTTAACATAAGGTTTATCCCTACCGAATGCAGGAGTCTTGTGTGCCTGTTTCTATTATAGATGCTTAAATTTAGATGTGATCAGTACTCCCCATGTGTGCCGTCTTTGCATAAAATTCTCAGCCACAGGAATGCTCAGAGCAACCAGATCTGGCTGAATATTGTCCACATCTACAGCACCTTTTGCACACAAAGTCAGACTGAACCCATGTGCTTGCTCAAACCTGGAAAACCTAATGCTCACAGCTTCTTGTTGGAAATGTAAAAGCAAACTTATATGCTAGTTGTCTTGGGGTGACTCCATCATGTATATCCCCTATCACGGCTTTATGCCAAACAATTGATTCTGTGCCTTTTCTGTGCCTTTAAACTGAGTTTNACACAGCTTCTTGTTGGAAATGTAAAAGCAAACTTATATGCTAGTAGAGTATGAAGAAAATTTCCCATCCTTTATGGACAACTGATAAAAAATGTCAAAGTATACTAAATATTAACTCTTCTTCTCCCTCATCCCCCATGAATCAACGGTACAATTCTAGAATAAATATACTGTAAATATAAACACTGTTTAAAAATTAAGAAATTCAGTAGGACAAATGCTGTAAAAGATGCAGTATAGTAATTGTCTGCCCACACACGAGCATGCATGAATAGATGCAGAAACATGCAAAAATTCTATTCTGTATGTATAAATTCTGCTCTCCATTTTTAATAAAAAACTAAAACATTTTGTGATGAGCCCCACATAGCCAAAAAAGATGATGTAATCCTGGAATGGTAGGAGCCAGCATGAGGTCACAGGCAGAAGACTGAAAAGGTCTGTGCATGAGCCAGCTTGCTGTTATCCCAGGCAGCCACGCTGCAGAATTTCATTTACAAGCTAATTGCACCCTACCTCAAAAGCATGTTGATTTCTAGCTCCTAATACCCTGACAAGAAAGTTCCAGCACTTCACTCTTTTTCTGAGCAGAATGTATGTTCAAGTTCTCAACCTGAATGCATTACTGACTAGTTTGTGCCCATTTGCCTTGTGCCAAACTCACCATGAATTTACTAGGTGATTTTTGCCTCCTCTTCCAGCTGCAGGATTCCTAGTCATTTAAAAAGCAATCATTACCTTCCGTCCTCCACACCCCAGTTTTGAGAATGCTATAGAAATTGCACTGAATTTTTTTTCAGCTGTGTTACAGCATTTTATTCTTTCTTTCTAGTTTCTTTCTCGTTTCTTTCTCGTTTCTTTCTCATCTGAGTTAACGAGATGTGTTCAGGGTATGTTTTCAAGCTTTTCTTAGAAACTTAAAGGAAAGAGAAAGACAGTGGGATTACCTGCATCGTAGGGCTGTTCCTGGTACTGATCATTAAAGAAATATTATGTTTGATTATTTTCATAACCATTAATATTAGAATCAGTTGAGCCAAGTCACACAAAGGCACAAAGGACAAATCTAGTGGTCTGGAGGAATTCACTGTAGCAGCTTCACAAAATGTGTTTCTTCAAAAATTGATCATTTTCAATGAGAACTTGAGTGTTCTCATGTAGCAGCAAAGCATTTTAATGGCAGATTAGACATAGCCAAGAAGAAATGTCTAGTTCTGCTGAGATTTTTTTTTCTCCTTTTTCCTTTGTAATTTAGGTTATCCTGACCCCGTGTCCAATAGTTTTCTCAAATCTAAAGGCATCTGAAAGGTAAACTTAACTGTTGTTTTTCAGGTCTGCATGTAAGTCCCAGCTTTTAGTTTTTGGTGTTTTGTAACCAGATCATTTTTGCCATGAACTCAACAATAGTTTCTTTGAAATCTTGCCTTGAATCCACTGAAAGTTCCTCAAATCTGAATCACTTGGAACTCAATGTTTCTGGATCATTACACTGATTCCTGCTTTGGTAAAACATTTCAGACCATCTGAATAGGAGTTATTATTACTAGTATTAGTATTATTTGTGTTATTATTTAATTTCTGTGAAGCAATCTGTAAGATTGTGATACCTCCCTAAAGTCAAGTAGATGGACAGAAAGACAAATGCTAGAGACAGGATGAAATAATTGTGATGAGTGCCCTGTGTAAAATAAGTTTCTCATTTCCCAAAATCTCTACAGCCATAAAATAATTCTCTTAAGAAAGTAACATGGAAACAATGAGAAAAAAAAGCCAGTGTTCTGGCTTCTGACCCACAGTCTGAAAAAAAATCCAGAAAACAAAAAAGGAAAAAAGAGTACGCATGAGATACCTTTCCTTTATCCTTATGTTGTGATCAAAATGTAATTATGCCTGCACAGACATATAGAGAAATCCCAATGTCCTGGCTGACACCCTTCATAGGCTGGAAGAATTAGCCTCACAAAGTGTTTAAGCTACAGCAAGGGTAAAATAATCACTGCATGTACAGAGCAGCCCATGGGAAGAAGCACTGAAACAATAGCCTGCATGTAACAGCTTTGAGCAACTACACGCAAATCCAGCCCAGTGCCCTGGAGAAAACTCATGCTGGAGTGGAACCAAGCATAAAAAAGTCGAGGTTACAGCCATGCACCTTGGTTTGATATGTTGTGCTGTACAATAGAATATTTTTTTTCTCCTCAGCATATTTAGAGAGTTTCTGCAGTATCCGTTTTATTGTCTCCATGGTGTGAATTAATTACAGGCCAAGATTTGTGCCTGTACCATGTTTTTAGGCCCTCAGGGCCAACCAAAAATATGCAGTGAATACTATATCAGACACTTTGGAATAAATGAGCATTTATTACATGGTTGTGTGGATATGTACACATGGGTTACTGTTCAGTCTCCTGGCATTTGTGCTGCAGAGTCTTCCACAAAAGGAAGGATGAGGGCTGCCAGGGTTCTTGGTTGCCTTTCAATGTGGCGCACAAGCATTCAGGAATATTTCTAGACAGAAGTTATCGCTCTCAAAATGCACATTGCACAAACTGGTAGAAGTGAGAGTTTCAATCCTGCCATTTAATTTCTGTGTCTCTTTACGTGTTGAAGGCATGCTGTGGCCAACAAGATTACAGAGAAGAGCAACAGCACCTCTCAGTAAACACCCCTTCAAGGTAATAAAGTGATGTATTAGAACATATTTTATTTTTTACTTTATCTTTATACTGTGTCCCTTTTGGCATAAGAATCAGCTTTAATAAAATTGTATAAGAAGTATGGCTTTATGCTTCAAGGCATTAGACTTCCACAGATTCCCTTTGGCTTGAGGGAGTTTTCCTATGTCAGGCATATATCTCATCAACTACCCTTTATAGAATTCCTCCTGCAGTTAGTTTTAAGAGTTTCAAAAGCCTAAAAGTACCACCTATTTTGCCCAAACCAGTAATTTTGATCTTCAGCGCTTGGCAGTTATTTTTGCCATTTACAAACATACTGTGTCTGTTAGGAACAATGTTCCAGTATTTATCCCTCAGTCTGTACCTCTGGTGGTGATTTTATTTAGCCTTTAGCATGTGCAACTAAGTAGGCAACAATTAACCCACGTGTGTAAAATGAAAGTACTGGAAAGGTTATTTTGCTAGAGACAGGTTAAACAACCATCTGCACCTCTGGCATATGTGATTTAATGCTCACTGCAGTATTGCATGGGACGGTCTGTGTCTTTCACCCAGCAGATGAGTTGTTGTTCTTTAAAGTTTGACAGCCCCTTCATTTAGGCAAAAGTTCCCATATTTTACTTGGAAATTTAACTTTTTTTGTTCAGTCAAAGTGTATCTTTCCTTGTCAGTGTATTGCAATTTATGCTAACTAAAAAAATGAATAATAAAACTTGACATTTTTTCCCAAGCACAGCAGCATTAAAGGTCACACTTTCAAAAGGACCTGTAAAACTCCTCTAACAAATTATGCAACAGTATTTAAGTGCACAAACAGTTTTTTCCAAGACTGCATTGAATGAAAAATGAAAGCAATTCTGGTAGTGTGTTTCAAAATTTGGCAATGAAGCTGAATTAATGGAATTAGGATGTTTTTTCAAAACATGTATGTTAGGTAAGAATCTAGATATTCTTCTTCAGGTATTAGGGTAAAAATCACTGAAGTACTTACAAACATACAACCTTTATCATGGGAAATAAGGAAAGTAGAAGAAGAATTTCCATTGTTAATAACAAGTGCCATAGTTATTGCTTGGTATATTAAAATAGTACTGGGACTTCCACAAGACAGGAAATTTGTTTTACTAGGCATCATTTAGTCACACTGTCAGTCCATCACAAAGAACTCTCCAGACTGAGAGATGAAATAAAATGTGGGAGGGGAAACAGGGGTTTAGAGAGGTGAAATGAGAGCATGAAGTTCCACAGATGGTCAGGCACAGTAGTTTCCTTTGAACTGTCCGATAGATTTTTCTTACCATACAGACAATGCTCTCTCCTCAGATATTGTCAGATATTTGAGTAAACAAAACCCTATTGATCAGCCTACTATTGAAAAAATAGACAGAGGAGAGCTGTAATTGTAACTAGACAGCCAAAAGATATTTGAGTAATCTTTAAGACACTCTGAAACCTTTGTCAACAAAAACTTCCAAAAATTGCTACCTTGGCAGGGGGGCTTATGGACATTTATATCTTGTGCTTACAGACTGTCTTGGCTTGCAGAAAATAACTATTGTGAGAAACTTGCCAACAAAATAAACCTAACAAAGAGGTTTTAGAACCAAGTCCTAGGCTTTATTCTAAAGGGCCTGTCTACTGGGACAATAAAGAAGGGTATTACTTTGCACTGATTTTCCTCAAAGGATATGGGGACTTTTGTCTCATGGATTACCTGGCAGGTAGGTAGGGTAGCAGTGGCTTTTTTTCCCTCCTATTGGGTTGTTGGTACTGTGAGATTTTTCTGTGATGCCATGTGGAAGGTATTGGAAAGTCTCTGGAAGGAGATACCTGAGGTCAACCTCGAATTTTATTGCAATTATTCTTTAATATCACATTGTAGCTGCTCTGTTAATTTATATTTATTCATCTACCTTGTTTTTGTTTGTTATTTTCCTAGCCACTGTTGGGGAACCATGGGGACTGTAAAACCTTGGGAGAAAACATTGCTTTCCACTGGCAAAAGAAATTCAGAAATGAAAGTGCAGAAGCTTCTGTATCTAATGCCATGTGGAAGGAAATGGTGCTGCCACAGCTGGTGGATTGTGTAGGGGGTGTCTCTGAGATTGGTGGAACTGTTGCTACTTAAACTGCGGGGTGAACAGGGGAGGGGACTGGGGGAAAAGGTACTCTGATTAAATATTTTTCATAATATTGAAAATTTCTCCTAGTTATATTTTCATTTGGTCACTGGCACCACTTCAAGATCCTTCTTTGCTCTTTCTTGGCCAAATTGGTGGCTATGGCAAAGACCATGTCTACAGGTTCTTCAGATACACTTAAACTCTAATGCCCTTCTCTTTCCCACTCCATTTTCAAATTTAAAAAAGTGAAGCGTTTTCAATATATTTTTCCTTTTGATTTTTCCTTTTGTTGGATCGCACAAAGATATTGAGTGATATCTAGTTCAGGTGTCCTCAGAGAAAAATAAAAATGCTAGTCTTTTCCATTTTTACATACCACTAAACACCACAATAGGTTAGAGGATTATTTGTGTTGCTGTTGCAGGGGCAGAGGTTTCCAGTCAACCTAAAGATAGCACTGTTACTTCTTCCACACAGGAGTGAAGAGCCCTGCAGCCAGTCATTTTTCAAATTATGTGCATGTGTGGAAGGAGTCTGTGTGCATCAGTCTCTCTAGCAGGGGCTGTAAGCAGCGAGAGGTGTCCTGCACTGCCAGTTCAGAGGTGTTCTGTACTGCAGTTAGCTGGAGGACAGGACTTCAGGCATTCCTTAGAGAAAGCAGTTTGGAATGGGTAGCTTAGTGGCACCATTTTGTCTCTTTTTGAACCATTATAACACTGAAAGCCATTTCATCACAATGAGGGTTCAGGAGGTACAGAAAATAGAATTGCAAGTAAGGAGAAGGCAAACTTCAAGTTATGCATTTGTGTAATCCGCCAGTGGAGTCATATGCCTCTTCTGACTGAGGCAAGAGACCAGCCCCATCTTACTCTGACAGGATGAAAGTGGAAGCTGTAAAATGAAGGAAGGTGGGAAAGTCAGTGAAAGACAAGTAGCCTCCTAGAAGCAAACATCTCCTCCAGTTGTTCTGCAAGTCCAGCAGAGTTGTAGCTGTTTTTATCACTTGGAAGCAGGGTAGAGGTCACTCAAAGGACACTGGGTTTTGTTCACTGAACATGAAAATGCAACAACTGAAGCATAAATACTTCCCATGAATCATAGAAGGAAATAAAAAATACACATGATTAGATCAGATCTAATGAGACCAGAAGCAAAGTATTAACTGAAACCCCTGTGGGAGACTGAAGACTGCTTTTAAATAGGCATGGAGAGATGGTGGTTAAGTAATGTTAAATATATTAGGGAATTCTGTGGTATCCATCCATATGTTGGCACAATGAATGATCATTGGGCTTGAGTAGATCTTTGAGGTCTTTGCTTCTGTATTAGCACTGACATCCTAATTATCCTTTGATGAGGGCCACTACTTTACATGACAAAGTTGTCCCTGTTGGTTAACACTATGGACAGGTCGCAGGAACACCACTGGACTACTGCACACCATATTCTTAGTTTCTCGGGAGAAGATTTCTAACTCTGCTCATTACCTAGCTTCAGGTTATGCTTTTTCAGGCCAAACGCTTTAATGATAACCTCAGAGTTATCCTTCATCTCCAGAGCTTCCCAAAAGTTTGCGTCCTCTGAAGGAAGCAGGGACTTGAGACCTTTACTTTCGTAGTTTAACTCTGCATCAATATTTAAAGATGGAAATACCATCCAGTCCCAGTGACCCCTGAACAGCTGAAGGCAAATGAATAAACACAGCTGTTGGTCCTAGATAGCATACAAAATAGCTCAGAATGATGGCAGGATCACTGCCAAAATGCTGTGTGCCGTAAATAAGCCCACATGCTCCTTTTGGTTTCAAATAGGAGCACACTAGTGCTCTTATCAGTTAATCCTTACATTGATGACAGAAAGATGAAATTCACAGAAAATCTTGCTGCATAGAGAAAATATTTAAGGAAGTTTATACCTTTACATGGTCATAGCTGTAGCTGAGATTTAGAGAAAACAAAGTGAATATGAGCAAATGCCTAAGCAAGTCATCTATGTATGTATTCTAGGTAAAGAAAGGTTTCTAGGTTTCTATTCCTTCCAGGTGACAATAGATATGTAAAAAGGTACCTAAAACTAGGATGTAATCATCCATAGCTTAGTAGGGAGGTTGGGAGAGAGAAAAAGACACTTCTGCAGGGCAATTTCAAAATCTGCATAGGCCAGAAGGCAACAATTATATTGTTAGAAACATCAGCAGGCTAGCTAAAGAAGCAGGTAGTTAAAAGTATGGGTTCTGAAAGAAATTAATAAGACTACATATCCTGTTGATGTTTTAATATCTTTTTTAATTAATCTGCAGATGCTGAAATGTTTTATGTGTTGTGTTGCTTGCAGAAACTTTTTATAACTAGCAAAATGTCTAAATATAAGGAAAAATGAAATTTGATGTGTTCAAAATTTTAAATTTTTTTTTAATATGTTGAAGAGCTCTTATTCACATGGCTGTTTGAATGATAGTGGGCTACCTGAGTAAAATTACACATATATCTGAATTATGCCAAAATTTCTGTGAGGGAAAGAAGAAAAATTGGAAGTTCCAATGTGCATGAAACCATGTTGAAAGAATTTAAATCTTCCTGCTGTATGACTTTACTCACTTCTTTTTAATTAATTAAGCAAATGCCTTTATGAGTACACAGCTGACTCATAAAAATCTTATTACAAGAATCTTCTTCAGTTTAGATAGATTTTATAAACCTTGTCTTGCATATACTTCACTGACTTTGTGTAGGCACTCTTACTGCAGTGAACGTGCTCATAAAAAGTCTTTGGGTTTTTTTTTGGTTTTTGGTTTTTTTTTTAATAAGAACTTTTAAAAAATACACAGCAATAAGGTTAGGAAGAGGATATATCTCCACTGTTAGATGGACCAGAGTCAGTAAGAGATCTTCACTTTCCCCGTCTGCAAAAAAACCCTTCTATAAAGAGGGCTAACAAAATTGAATGGAAGATAATTAGTACCACTTGCCCTTGAGGCCAGGATTTTGTTCATAGACCCTTTTCACTGGTAGCATAGTCTGTAAGTCACAGTGGAAAGGCTGCAGTGCAAAATGCAAATAAACGGAATTTTGATGTTTGCTTTGACCTTCCATACACAAAAGAAAAGATAGACACAATGGAAAAAAGCAAATTATGGGAAATTATGTTGAAATATTAATCTGATAAAGACTTTTCTGAAACGACACAGTAGGGGCATCAGTAGGGAATACCATCTGAAGTCACAGAAGAAGGTTACAAGGTGTTGGGGAAAAAAGAGGTGGATGTATTTTATTAGTTGAGATACAGCTTAAATTACCGTGAGGTCCTTGGAAATGCTCCTAGTCTTAGATATCACTCTTGTGATCTATCAGTTTTTGTTGTACTGTTTTGCTGGATAAGTCTTAGTTAAGAAATTTAATAAAGAAGGTTTTTTCCTTTTATCATTCAATAGTAGAAAGATTAACCTGATTTTGAGAACCTTTATATCACTAGACTCCTTATAATGATCTTACCTATCACATTCTCTGTATTATTGCATCACTTCTAATTAACTCCCTGGTTAATGATTTGATACTCTTCATTTTGCAGTTTGAGAATGTTATCAAAGATTTTCTGAAATTTATTGCTCTTAGTTCTATTCATTGCTTAAAGTTCATCATTGGCTTTTTTGAATTGTTAATTGCTTCATTAAGAGAGCACAGCCAGAATATTCTATTATCCTGCTAAGCATTTGTGTGATCATCAGCATAAGACCTGGACACTTTTTATTCATTAAGGATTTCTGTTCTCTCGTATTCATGGGAAATATTATCCCTATTCTATGTAAGGAGAGGTGAAACAGAGTAGATTATGTAGAGCGCTCAAGATAATACAGAAATCAAAACCGAAAACTCTATCTTAGCTTTGGTTGACCATATATCTCTTGACTATCACGTTATTCAGCATTTCAGAACTTAGGAAATGCTGAATTTGCAGCAAAATATAATAAAATATAGATTCTGGTGAAGGAATGGGAATATTTTTAATATTTTTTTCTGTACTAGATAAACTTTCAGTAGAAAGGGTTTTTTTCTGTGTCCCTCTTCTGACTGGTTAGTTGAAGCAAGATGCAAAACAAGCCAGAGGAAATGGTTATTCATGAAAGGTCAGCAGACATATGGAACCCCTTGCCAATGAATACAATGAAAACAAAATGCTTTGGAGGAAACTGGAGAAGCAGTTGGAGGAGGGATCCATTATTATGCAGTGTAGAAAGCTAAATGTTTTTAATGAACAATTTTTAAAAGATTTTTTTCCACAAAATCTGTTTTTACACACAATCTAAACCAAAAAAAGAAAAAGACAAAACAAAAACAAAAACCCAACAAGTAAACAAAAGCAAACATTTTTGCTAAGAAATGCTGTAATATGTTTTGGGTGCCTTATGTCCGTCCTCCTTGATGCAATCTGTTTGGATGAAGTAGGAAGTCTGTGATGCGTCCTGTCTTCTGTCTTGCTTGGTTATTTGGTTTTGCATCTTGCTTCAACTAACTTTGACTAATGGCTCCTACTATTCTTCTTGTATTAGAAGGTAAAATGAATAACGAATTTTTATTCATCTTCTTCATGCTTCTCAGGATTTTATAGATCTGTAGTATATCTCCTCTGGATCATCTCTTTTCTGGACCGATGATCCATAGTGACTCAGTTCTTCCTCTATGGGAGAAAACAAAGGTACAGATCTTTGATCATTCTTCCCTCAATGTTTTGCAGTTCTACTCAGAGTTTAAGACAAATTTAAACAAATAATGAATTTTTACAGAAGCATGATTATGTTTCCTGCTTCATTCTCTGTGCCTTGAATTTGGCCATTTGACTGAGAGGAAATACTGAGCTGGTGTGTTTGTGGAAAAAGAAAGGTTCCTACTGAACTCTGTGTTTCTTTCTATGTACTTAAAGCGAAAATTCTTGCCTAGCACACTAGAAATTTAATTTCTGAAAACAGAAGAATAGGATGCATGGAAACTAAGAGCTGGGAGGATGCAGGAAGGGTCTAAAGATGCACATCTAGCCTGTAAACATGAAACCAGGATTTTCTCTTCTGTGAAAATGAATGTCAGGGAAAAAACCACCAAACATTTACTATATTGCAAGTTAAACTCTGGATTTGAATTGCTTCATTATGTTTATGGTCCTTTTAGATTTAGCCTATAATGGGTTTTTAAAAAGATGAAGGTTCCTACCATGCTATTTAGAGTGTAGTCCCTGAATCACTAGGTAACCAGAAAGGAGGTTACTAGAAAGGAGAAACTAGAAACATCAAGGAGGCAGCATGTTTTAATACATATGACATTTATCTAAATCAGTCCCGTATAGTATGGCAAATAAACCCCTTCGCTACAGTTGTAACATTTAGCACCTTTTCCATGTAATTCAGCTCATAGATCTAATTAAAGATCACTGAACCAAGTGTTTAAAAGGCAACCAATTTAATTGCTGTAATTGTGTGATTTAGATGAATAGTAAATGGGCTAATGATACTGTAATATTAAGTGTTCAAGTTGGTGATCAAGTCAATTAAGATATAATTGTAAAGCAGCAATCTACAAATAATGAGTGAAATCCTTCCTATTCAGAATTATGTTGACAAGAATAATATACAGTACCCTTATCACACTTTTGCACTTAATTTGATAGAAAAGAACATATAGACAAATTGTAATCCTGCTGATCATGTAGAAATCAGTGTGCCCATTGTCCTCCAGCTTTCCAACAGATACACAGACTTAGTAGTTGGAGGTAAATTATAGCTGGTGTTTTAAAAGGTCCTTGTTTAAATTTTTGGACTGCCCTGCAGAGAGATCTTCAAGAGCTAGTTAAATATCTGGGGTGATGGCCCCACCTGAGAGCTCCACCAGAGTTCCCAATTGCAGTGCAAACTTCAACTGTTTGTCAGAAATAGCCTTTCCCTTGCAGTCAAACAGAAACTGAAACAAATATTTGCCAAATTCAGATGACAGTATTGAAGGCACATATTCTTCCTACTAACAGAGTGGGTGTGAGAGAGAAAGAATGAAAACCAACTCAAAGAGCTGGAGATGCCTTGCCCTCAGCTCCGGACATCAGTGGTCACTCTTGACATTCTCATGGTCATACCTGGCAGTGTCATTGGTGGCAATCTCATGGATGAGCAGCAGGAATTGACTGCCTGGAGAACTCCAGGCAGTCAACAACCCCTGAGAGGTCAGGGCAGGTTTGCAGATGCCTTCTTCCATTCTCTTCCAGGTCTGTTACCTCAGCTTTTTCCTCCTGATGTTAAGGTGGCTCAGGCCCACTTGTTTGTGGTTCTGATGGTCTTGTTCCTTCGTGTTCCTATGAGCCCAAGAATTGCAGCTCTTAACGGGGGAAGGAGCTTGAATGACCAATAAACTACTGGTTCTAGTAATAAAAGTGGGCAGTGATAAAATCATTATGTGATATTTGTTTTCCCTGTCATCAGCCACCCACAGGAGACATGTCGGAGTGACTGCTATTTGAAAAGAACTTCAAGGGAATATTCAAAGTGTTGTGTAAGAGGTGTGTGAGCTGGACAGGAAAATTTGCCCTCTGAAATTAATGCTCTCACCAGTAGCCCTAGAGGGGGATTGCTTTAGATTAAGCATTGAGCTCTCAGGTATCTTGTGTTAAATGATATAGATCCTACCCAGTTGGACTATTACCAGGCTTTTTTGTATAAATTAGTGCATTTGTCAGTTAAAGGTATTTTAGTTCTCTGAAGACTTTGCTCAAATTTGTTTGCACTCTCCAAATAGTTTCATATGAAGAGTGAAGTTTTATAAACCAAAATTTGGAATGTGGCCTAGAAGTTAAGGAAAGTTGTTTTTTAAGGAAACTAAGTTTTCCTGGAAACCTAAGTTCAAATCTCTTTCCTTTCTGATTCACAGATCATCTTCAAAGCAAGATCACTGTCACAGGAGCAGTGCTATAGCCCCTGTACTTCCAGGTCTTTTGGAATGGATTCAAATGCCACCCGATCCAATCAATACTGTCCTGATTTGCTAACAGAGATTAGGTCAAGTTTTGCTTTGCAGGTGGCTTGCAATGATTGGTTTGTAAGTCTGCACGGTTTTACTTTTTGGTGCTAACACTTAGGTGTATTGTGCCAAGTGGAAACTCACACAACACACTGCTAGTCCATCCTTTGTGCTTTCACTTGATGGTATGATATTGCTGTGGCAAGCCTTAATTTGAGTTTTCCCATTGAGAGAAGAAACTACAGTCTCTTTGTCTTGCATGGAGAATTCCTCTGGTTTTTTTCTCCCAGAAATGGAAGGAAGCAGTGTAGAGTAGGAAATGTTAAATTTTGATTTTTGAAAAACTATGTTTTGCTCAATTCATATTTTTCTATTTCTTTTGCAGGCTAGAATACATCCTAGATTAAATATTTAAGGCATGCTGACACCCAGGCATAAGCTATAAATCAATGGAAAAAAAGTTTCTACAAAAGTGTATTTAAAAATAATTTCATGTAAAGTCTGAATTATAGAACACTGAGTAATTACAGAAGAACATAATGTAATCATCTTTCATGCTATCTTGCTTCTCATTAGCAGTAAGTAGCTTAGTGTTATTCAAGGTGTCTATATTATGCATGTTTCTGAGCACGCAGTTGTTTTAGAAATTGTTACCACATTTTTATGTAAGGCTGAATGATCAAGATCACAGACCATGTATATTGGTAGGCCTACATGAATTCACTTATAAACAGGAAAAACAAAACCTTAAAACTGTGCAACGCAACTAAAGAGTGTGCTCATTCCCCCAGGCACAGCAAACGTGTGTGATGCCTGATCTGCCCGCAAGGAAAAGCTTCTAAATCTTCCGAGGCCTAAGGAAAGAGATGTAGTAGAGCCAGATTAGCACTGTGCTCAGCATGGACTCATCAGAGCTGTCAAGAAACAAGGCTTGTCCGTGAGGATGTTGTATTACCTGCCCCTAAAAGGCAAACCAGCTTGTCTGTAATGAGCTCCAGTATCTCTGTGTCAAGGCAGGCTAAACATATCCAAACTGTCAGTCCAGGTTCTTTCTCACAACTGGTTCCACTGAACTTGATAATAAATTGAGAGAGGTGTTATGTTTTACAAGAGAAATGTTTTCCCTTGACTGTTCCTTGTTGTGGAATGAGCTATTGTAAAATAAATACTCATAAGCACTGTGAAACTTTTCCTAAAGACAGCCAATATATCTTAGTAATAAGTTTTTACCCTACATAAGCAATTTTCCATCCTATCAAATTTCCATAATTTTTAATTGAATCTTATAATTTTCCTCTTTTTTTTTGTTTTTTACTAATGCAGCTAAACTATAATTACATTAGTCTCTCTCATAAACCATGATAAAAGAATACTAATCAGACAGTAATGAAGTATGATGCATAATTATTACCTGGAGAATGGATAGAGAATATTAATTTTTTTCCTGAGTTGGAAACCCTGATTTTGTCCATTCCTTCTACAGTTTTTTGCTTTTTCCTGCTACCATCCTCCCAGTATACTCTATTTAAATTAACAAGGTATCATCCCCTCAGAGACATTTAATTCCAGATCTGGATCACAAGACAAGTTGCTGCAGATTGCTGACTACAGTGCCAAGGGATATATAAAAACATGTTTGAGGTTAAGCAGGTTCGTAAGCATTTTCCTGTATAAGGGTAGAAATACAACTCTTATCGCACATCAATATTACAATTTCAATGAATCCTAAAGAAAAGTGCTTGTTTTCAGGCTGTCATTTCAGTATCTCCTCACCAATGTTCTCTCCTGGTATAAAATCATCACAAGTATCTGGATATTGTTTACCTTACTGAATTTTTGAATTATTTACTCTTTGTCAGTAGCGCACACTCTTGAAATATAATTCCCACTGCCAATGGCTCCAGTATGTGGCCTTCTTTTTGGAAAGGCCACTCTCTCAGTGCTGATGACTTTTTTCCATGGCACCTGTAAGATTTTTGTTCATAGGCAAAGTGTCTCATGTACATAATTTTCATTTGCATTTCTTCTACTGTAACAGGCTTTCCATTGACCACTCTTATTTTCCATACATTGAAGCAAAGTTTATATTCTACCCAGACTGTATATTCCTTTATCTTTTTTTCTGTCCTTTCCTTTTCACCATCATAGAAAACACAATCTCCTTTTGTCCATAATTTTCAAGTCCTTTCCTGTATCTTTCCTTTTCTCTTATTATCTCCTACCATTGTGGAAGGTAGCATCAGGTGATTTTTCTTCCATCCCAAACTATGTAAGATACTATTCCTTATCCTCAACAAATTACATTTCCCAATTTTCTAATTCTAACTCTCACCAAGTTTATGTTCAGATAGGAGAAACACCACATGTACATCTACATAGCCCCCATACATTTTCCCCTTAGATTTTGTCCTAGAAATGCTCTATATTCTTCAGTCTGTAAACACTCTGTAAACTTTTACTTCTTTCTATGGCTTTGTTTCTGTGGTGTAAGGATCCAAGGCTGGGGTCTGATATAGCCCAGCTGTGTAACTTTGGCTCAGACTTCAGAGGAAATAGCTAAGCTGTAAAAAGGAATTGTGAGAAAGGCTTTAGAGCTGTCTCATGGAAGACAGCAAACTTAAATTAGAGACATAAGTTGTTGTTAAGATGACGATTGCAGAGTTCGAGAGAGAAAATATCAACATTACATATATAAGATTCCAAAGCAAGGAGCTGACAAAGTTGGTGGAAAATGGAAACTCAGTATCATGGGAAAATACATTTCAGTGAGAACTAGAGGCTACCCCTTCTCCTGATTCATGCCTGCCTCGCTATCAAAGAGTATCCAGGTGACTTACTAGGATGGTGAATCAAAGCTTAGGCTAGGAGCTCCTTACATTTTAGCTGTTGTTGGTGTGTCAGCCAATAAATAAGTGCTTCATTATTGAAGTTGTGTGTATTTATGTGTGGTTTAGCCCTAGTAGGCAGCTCAGCCCCATGCAGCCACTTGCTCACTACCCTCTCTGCCCCCAGTGGGATCTGGGAGAGAATCAAAAGGGTGGAAGTGAGAAAATTTGTGGACTTTCATTCAACAGTTTAAAAGGGAAAGTAACAGATGCACACATAAAAAAAATGAAAATAAGGAATTAGTTCACTACTTTACATCAACAGGCAGGTTTTTGGCCATTTCCAAGAAAGCAGAGCTACATCATGCATAATGATTACTTAGGAAGACAAATGCCACCACGTAGAATGTCCCTATTTCCTACTTCCCCCTGCTTTTATTGCTGAGTCTGACACCACGTAGTACGGGAATACCTCCTTGGTCAGCTGGGATCAGCTGTCCAAGCTCTGTCTCCTCCCAGTTCCTACTTGCCCCTGCTTGCCAGGAGGGGCAGAATGGGAAGCAGAAGAGGCCTTGATGTTGTGTGTGTGATGGGACTCTTCAGTGTGTTACCAACTCCACTCAAGCCCAAACCAGATACCTCCTTTTTTTTTTTTTTTTTTTTTTTTTTTTTCCNTTCCCCCATTTTATGTGTATCCTGTTTGCAGAGTTCTTTACATCAAGGTAGATTTGCCCAAATAATGTACCCAAGAGCAAATTCTTGGCTCTAATAGTCATGCAAATCCTCCCAGCAAATTATTTATGTGCATAATATACATATATGTGGATGTCTACTAACCCTTAATCTCAGCTAGTCATTTTAGGCTCTCTTTATGAAAAAATATGGACACGTGTATGGAGTAATACACATCACACTAGAGTTGAAATTATTCAAATTACTTATATGACTCTCAGTCTAGATATGCTGATTTCTTGTGATTGGCTGTGAAAAAAGACGTAGATTTTGAGTTCAACTTTGGGTGTCTAAACTATCTGAAGTGAGCTAAGACAACACCAGTGCCTTGTGTACTGAGATTCCTATATGATTGTTTCATTTATTCTCATTCTTTCCTCTGTCAGTATCCACCTTTTATCTTTTGTTTTATTAGATGTCAGTTCTTTGTTATTAAGGGGAGTGTTAAAATTGAAGTAGACAGTAGAGTTTCAAGATACTTCTTGTTGGCATAGGTAGTAAGAATCTGGACGATCCTTACATTATCGTCTAAAAAATTATTAATATAGAACAGTGAAGGGGCCTGAAATTTAGTATGCGATGTAAAGCATCCAGCACAATGGAGCATTCAGACATGCTGAAAGCCTCTGGCTTTTATCACAAGGGAAGTAATAAATCATCTCTGAATCTTGATCAAATCATATCTTCACTTTTTGCCTATTTAAATGTCACTTGCAGATTAAATTGGATCATGAGGTGATTTTTTGTTCTTTCTTTTTCTTCTTTCTCTAAACTTTTTGTAATGTTATTTTAAAGCAATAACCAACTGTTGAATAATACGAGACATTTGGATTTCTGTCAGAGAATATGAATTTTACTTACAATCCTTCAAAAGGAACAAGGACATAGAAAGTTTAGAGGACAAGAGGTGAATAAATTAATATTATTTAAGTGCAGTTCCCTAACTGTCTAAGGAATGGCTGAGGGAAATATTTTCATCAATATAAAAGAAAAATCAGATAAGTTTGTTTCCACATCCATAAAAATGATTGTTTACACATTGAAGAGCCTTTGACAAGAACATAAGATCACATTATTAAAAGCATTTCTTTACTAGGGAGATTGCTATGGCAATACACAGCAAAATATGACAACATAATATTATTTACAGTCAATAGTGATGGGATTATTGATCAGGTAATCATACACTTCAATGCTAGTGATGGGATTGCAAGTTCATCTAAGTTCATTGAATGGAAAAAAAGTTATGCTGAAAGTAAGGGCCTTGATTTCAAAAGGCAAATGAGGACAAATGCAATGTTTGGATAGTCTGAGAAGCAGCTTGGTTGAGGAGAAGTCGGGTGTAGAAAGACTAAAGACTATCTCTTTGTGATGAAGGTTCTCAATGCAGTCATTGCCCCAAGCATGGAAGCAGCACTGTTGCAGTGGTACAGTTAGGTTTACTAGAACATGAGCTTCAACATGTGTGTTACCATGGACAGAGCAGATATCTTTGGGGGAAGCTGATCCAGTAACATGGGGCTTTTCCATAGATTTCCCTGTATATCCATCCCACCTACCAGCTGTCATAAAAATTGCTAGAATATCTTCTGAGGCCTAAATCCTTGTTTCACATTTGTGGGAGACAAAATGGGGTGTAAATATATGGGGTTTTTCTAGAGAAGCAGACTTCTAAAAAATCTAAAACCTGTTAATATGTTAATCCCACACAGATGAATAAACAGAGCATTTTAGGAAACACATGAGACTAATTTGATATATACCTTTGATAAGTTTATAGATTTTCCAGACAAAGGTAATATATCTAAATAATCTGCACTTTCAGTAAGAATTTGATGTGATAACCCACAGGAAAGGATTTTAGCTAAAAGAAATGAAGAATACAAGGTTGTTAACTAGAACAAAGATTGATTTGAAGAGAAGAGACTAAAGGATTGATAAACAAGGATTTAACAAGTGAAATTTAAAAAGATGTTAATATTAACTCAATCATTGTGACAATAAGAAATAAAGTCAAGATGTCAGGCTTCATGTGTGTGTTCAGGAAGAAGGTAGTACATGATACACCCATATGTTGTGGTGAGAGAAGAACAACCAAACAGGACAGAGGTTGCAACAGGAATTCTTAAGAATGTGGGACTGTGCGATTTGCACTGGCAACTTTAGCATAAAAGTTCAAAACACATGTATGATTTCAAACAACAATGAAGAGCTTCTGCAGGTAGATAACTAGAAGCCCTACGAAAATACTTTTTTCTTTTTCTCCCACAATACTTTTCTTTCCATATGTGAATACTTTTAATTGTTTTAGAACACTTAATTAATCCTGACACTATCAGTATTCTCACATGGGCTAGTTTTAGATAAAACTCCCAGCTGGATCAGCAAGGAACTCTGAAGAAGGAGCATAAGTTTACTTGAAAGTTTCATTCCACGTTTATTGGAAAAAAAAAAAATCAATGCAGACTGTTTGCACAGATAAATATCATTAAGAACAGTTCTGCTCCTTTATTCTGGGAGATAGCCAAAATCCTGGGGTAGCTATTATCTCATGCCTCTGGAAAAGAAAAAGTCAAGAGTCTGCTAGAACTTAAGGATAAAAGAATCTGAGTCTTGACTCTAAAAGAACTTTGCAGTTCTTGTTGTCAAGTTGAAGAAAAAGTTTTTGCTCTGATTGACAAAAAGTAAAAAAACAAAATCAAAACAATGGTATTTTTTCTATGAATAATTTCTTCTTTTTAACAAATCACTGATCCAGCAATATTAGATACACTGTCTAAAGGCAAAAAGCTCATCATCAGTACACTCAGTTAAGAAAAGATTGAGATGATAGAAAGACACAACTTTGTTTGAATTATTTATCAAAGAGTCTGTATAGCGATGGCTCTATAATTCTGTAAGTAAATAATTTTAAATGCTGTTTTTGTGATGAAATGCTTGAATTAGCATAGAAAAATCACCTGGTTTAAGGAAAACACTTATTTTGCCAATCCAAACTGAAAAAAAAAATAAAAAATCATGCTTTGGAGCTGAACTACTGGTGACTGATATAGCTGGCAACTTTTGTTCTGGCTTTTTGCTCTAAAGCCTCTGTTTTATAGAACAGTTTCATTACAAGTAGTGATCTCAACAAATATGAGTACTTTCAAAAGTACAGCTGTAAAGATCCGAAGTATCTCATAAATCCAGCAAATATGGCTGAAAATTTGGGGTCCCCTCTCCTTTCCCTAAATCAAATAGAAACACAGAAGCCTGTAATGGTTTGGGTTGGAAGGGACCTTAGAGACCATCATTTTATGAACCCCCTGCCATGGGCAAAGACACCTTCCACTACACCAGGTTGCTCTAAGCACCACCAATGTGGCCTTGAGCATTTCCAGGAATGGAGCAGGCACAACTTCTGGAATCCTGTTCCAACACCTCACTACTCTCTGAATAAAGAATGTCTTCCTATTAGCTAATCTAAATCTCCCTTCTTTTAGTTTAAATCTGTCCCCCTTGTCCTCTCACTACATGTCCTTGTCAAAAGTCCCTCTCCAGCTCTCTTGTAGGCCCCTTTAGGTACTGAAAGGTGCTGTCTGGTCTCCCCAGAGCCTTCTCTTCTCTGGAAGGTGCTGTAAAATCTCCACAACATCTTCTCCAGTCTGAACAACCCCAACTCTCTCAGCCTTATCCTTACAGGAAAGGTGCTCCAACCCTCTGATCACCACAATAGATGATAGATTTGGAGATACTGAATAAAGAGATAGTTATAAGTCAATGGTCATAAGGGGGATAGTACCATATTGATTCAACTCTCTGTAACAAGCTTGTTGCAGGATCTGGTCAGATACATTAGAAACACAGAGATTTGGTCATTTCAAATCTTGCACTACTAGTAGCACACAGCAAAACACCTTAAGTGCTAAGACTTTTCAAGTATTAAGAAAGGATTTGAAGTACAACAACAAGATTATCTCAAAATCATCTTCCTCTTTCATTGTAGGGGAGAGGAAAAGCTTAAAATATGTTCTTTGACATAGGTACTGTCAGTACTCAGCAATCTGGAGTCACATTGGCATAGTGTATTTTTAAGAAAAGAATGATGTTGGTAACACAATACTTATTTAAATTAATCTGTAGAAACTTACTTAATGCATCCATTTTTGAGTTGATAAATTTTGTGAATTGGTCTCTCAGCAGTTTGATATGGCCTGATAAAGGCAGTATGGGACTTCTGTAGACTTTGCTTCAGCCCACAGTGTTATTAAGGAAATGTGGTCTAGATTATTGTGCAAACTTCTAATGTGCTTATAAAAAATACAGTCAATATCTTTATGATGATGACTGGAACAGAGTGTATAGTGGGAGGGATGGGATTTGAGCACTTTCACGTTATGTTCCAAGTATTTTGTCTATAATGATGTGTTGTATCCTGCTATTGTTTTATATGCTGCTTAAACATTGTGTTATATCCTGTAACAGTCACAGAATTTGTGAAATAGCAAAACATTGGGTTTGTTGTTTTTTTTTTCATCACTAAAAGACTTCAGTTCAGTATTAACCTGAAGTATTTCTTTTTTGCTGGGGATTGAGGTGCACTTCCCTGTGGTTGCTGCATGCCCACAAAAGGCAACCATTGCTAACATCCCTTGACTTAGTCCATGGGGCTTTTAATGTATGAATGATTAAAGCAATAAAAAATGATTGCTACTTTTAAAGCAATAATGTTGGCTCAAGTGCAGTCTCCAGCTCAGTGAATTCCTAAACTGCTGAAAGATGTGAAGGTATCACCATGGGGACAATTATTCTATGCCTGCCACTTTCTTGGACTCTTTCTGTGCCATTTTTCTTTTTATGCCATTGATCCTTCCTTGATTTCTGGCAGAAAAGTCTTTGCTATAGTGAAAGCAAGTTGGGAGAAGGAGGAGATGAGTGTAAAGAAAATAATGTAATTCAGAGTAATTTTTGGATGGCTGTCCTCCTTGGCACCATCTGGCAAATGCAGAACCAGGTGAGGTTAGTTCTGGGGTATTCTGTATGAATATGAAGGATCAGTGTAATGGTTCTTAACATGTTAAACTTCTTCTCACTCTGTTATCTTAATTTGAGCTTCCCATGTACACTGAAATTGTTGACAGAGACAGCAAGAATGCAATAGTCCTGAGCCACCATCTGGGGAATAAAAGCTGTTTCCAAGTTAAATTTCTGCCACCAAATACCTTTGTCAGAAGAAGCCAGTCCATGGCCTGGTTCTCCTGTGGCCTGATTCTCCCTTTTCTTGTACTCCTTTCAGCTTTCATTCAGCCTCTGACTTGATGAGAAATAATTCCTTTCTATTCTGCCCTTGGCACCTTTTTTTGTCCGTTCAACTTGGCTAAAAGCACAGCACAAGGAAGATATTTTTGTCATTTCTATCAGTAAATAGAATTGATAGAAATTTCTATGAATAATTAAATGATGATAATTAACAGAGCATAAACATATGAATATTTCAGGATTTTGACAATAGCTGACAAACGCAAGAACATACAGTGCAAAGAACTGCATGTGTGGGTCTTTTATGTCCTCTGAAGTTCCTAAAATGTTACATTTCTCAGATTTGAACAACATTTTTCCATGTTTTTTTTAAGATTAGTAATGACCCTGAAAAACCAAAACATTCTGGTGAAATACCCAAACTGAAATCCAAGCATATGAGTACTTTTGTCTACATGAGAACCCTATTCAATCTTTCAATGAAATATTTTCAGGATAGGTCCCCTACGGATAGATTGATGTGTTAGAAAGTCTTCAGGAGAATTGATTCATATTCTTAATCCTTCATGGTAAAAAAAAAAAAAAAAAAAAAAGTCTTCTCTGTTTGCTGAGAACTGGAATTTAATTATATTGCATAGTGATCATATTTACTAACAGCAGACTCTCTGCTGTGACAATAACTTTTCACTGTATTTTATATATACATATCAAGGACCTTTTGGGCAGTCACCTGCAAGAGACACTGTAAGAACTGACTTCTAGCTAACCCAGAAGAGCTTGTAAGGCCACATGCAAAACTTCCTCCTCATTTTTAATGTTCAGAGTGAATAATCTGAGTCTTAGCAGAATGCTACTGGACCAGGATACTGGAGTTTTTCAGTCATCTCTCTTTTATTTCTTGCAGCATACTCTCACAACTTCCACATGTAGAAAGCTAAATCTAGGAAGAGCTTACTGCACATGTGATTCTGGTTTGGGTGCATTGTTCTTCACAATAAGAAAAATGGAGAAGAACTTATTCATAACAGAAACTCTGGATGAGTTAAGCAGTGTTTCCAAAACTGTGCCACACAGTTTCTAGAATTGCGTTCATTGTTTGTCATAGTTTGATAGAGAGACACTGGCAAGGTGTCTTCACAAAAGGAAACATAAAAATTTTTAAATACTGAATGGAGAAAATATATTAAGGAATTATAAGGATAAGAAAAGGTTCTTATCTTATTCTAAGATTCAGGTGGCTGAACCTGGGATTTATGAAATTCAAGAGAGACAGTGTGGTTGAACCTTGATTACTCATTGGCTGAGAACTAATTTTTATTAAAGAAATTACTGATTAAACAAATTACTTTGCATAAAGTTATTGAACCCTCAAGTCAGCTAGGAATGACAGGGGAGGGAGAAGACAGCCCACAGTCAAGTGAAAAAGTAGCAAATCAGGTTGGCAAGCAAAGGGTACAGATGATATGGAGAGAAAAGACACTGAAAAAAATACAAAACAGGACCCCCAAGTCTACTTACACAAAGAAAAAATTGTCTACAGGATTGTGGGATAAGATCCAGACACCTTCTGGAGGCTTCTGGGAAAAGGACAGCATGAGTGGATACCTCTGTGAAGTGCTTGTACAGTAATCCATGCACCATAGGGGAAGCCAGGAGAAATTAGAGGTCTGTGCACAGTTTTAGGGCTGCCATCTTACTCAGTAGGTTGACAGAGACCTGGTGGGGTACCTCACACAGCTGCAGTCCTGGGATGGATGGATGTAGGCTCTTTAGCAAGGACAGAATAAAGAGGAGAGGGATTTGTCCTTTATTTGAGAGCAGAAGGAACACATGGAGCTGTGTCTGTGTGCAGGAGAGGAGTCAGTCAAGAGCTTATAGGTCAGGATTACAGCACAAATCAACAAGGACAACACCTGTTGGTGTTTTCTTCAGGCCACCTGATCAGGAAGAAATAGACGAGGCCTTCTTCAGACAAAGGGGAAAAGCCTGATACTTACAGGCCCTGGTCCTTATGGGGGAACACAATTAACCCAGAATCTTAAGAAGGGACAACCTAACAGGACTCAAGCAATGCAGGATGTTTCTGGAGTGCCTGATCGACAGCCTGATTGACTGGTGCAAGTGAATGATTAGCCTATGATGAAAGATGGCCTGATGATCTGATACTTTCAAACAAGGAAGAATGGTTCAGGCATGTGAAAGCTGGATGCAGTCATGGATGCAGTGATTTTTTTAATGCTGGAGTTCAGGATTCCAAGAGTAATAAGCAGGGTAAAAAGCAGGATCACAGCTGTGGACTTGCAGGCAGCAGAATTTGGCCTTTTCTAGGTCCTCTTCCCTTTTTAATGGTCCTGAAGAGATGATAGGTCATGGGGAGCTGCTTGATTTTCAAGGATCACTTCCTCCAAGCTCAAGAATGGAGCATCCTGATGTGCAGGAAGGCAAGCAAAAGTGGCAGAAGTACTTACACTCGATGGCAGGGATTAAAGAAGATGGAGTCAGACTTCTCCATGGTGATCAGTGAGTACAAACTGAAATACAAGAAATTCCACTTGAAAAATAAGATTTTTAATTATTTATGTATTACTGCAAGCTTATACAGATTGCCTGGAGATGTTTCAGAGTCTCCATCCTTGAGGTATTCAAAACCTAAGTGGATGTGGCATTGACCAACCTGCTCTATCTGACCCTCCTTTGGGCAAGGGTCTGGACCAGATGATCTCGGGGGGGTCGCTTCCCACCGCCACCGTTCTGTAATTCTGAGATCTTGTTCCTGCTGAGGCAGGCACTCTGACCAGCTGCATCTGCTCTGTTACAGCTAATAGAGCTTCCAACTGTTTCATCTAAACCCCACACTTCCAGCAACAGCACCTGTTCTTTGGTTATTTCTCATCTTAAACAGCAGTTCATGCAGCATATGGGATTACTTAAGGACCTTGTTGCTCAAAGGAGAATTCTTAGTTCTTGCTTTCCCCAATGACCTCTATAGCCCTGTACTGCAAGCCTCCTTCAGGTTAAAGAGAACTTTTACTGAGGCACATTCAGACATAATTAATTGCTCCCAATTTTAATATATATAAAAGATATTAAATTTCCTCCTTTTTTTTATGACTTGCTCCTTTTGAAAAGTGATGCCTTAAATATTATCAAATAAAAATTTTAAACAGAACAGGTTTTGCACCTGGCTTCATTCCCCTTAGTTACTGAGACACTAAAAAAGAAAATCACAACTTTTTCTTTGTTTTCCTCCCTCTGCTTTTCACTGTTATGTTTAGCTATTTGCCTTACACAACTACAGTTCTTGCCCCTGTACCTGTTCATGGCAGCAGTTTTTAAAATTACACAGTATAACTCATACTGAGTTCAATGCATTTGGCTCCTAAATATTATAAAAACACTGTTTTGGAAAATGTTACTGCTTCAGGAGAGAAAGTTATTTTCCAAAGCATTTTCTATCCTTTTTTTTCTAAAACTGCCACAGTGCTCTCTGTGGAAAGGGAAGCTGGGTCATGCAATGTAAAAACTGTGGTGCTGTCTGGGATTCCAGAATTAGAGACTGTGCTAAAAAGGGGATGCTGATAAAATAGATCACATGTAGTGCAAACAGATGAACATAATTAGCTCTGCCTAGGGGTTACACCGTCTTACAGTGGAGATAAAGCAAGACTTAGACATCAGGGGTGCAAAGGTGATTAAAAACTTCCCTATGTGCTTTGAGCAGCTTGAGGCCAGCAGTGTGGTTTTGCATTATGCTTTATGTGATCCCTCTGTACCACTGATGAAGGGGTGCTCTTCACTCCTGCTTTTCCCACCTCCTCCCCTATTTCCCAGGCAGGGTTATGCTTCAGATGCAATCCTGCTCCATGTCATGGATTGTGCTGCTGCAAGTGAGGCAAACAGCTCCATGACTTAATGTAAAATAATCCCTCTGGTGTTCACAACACCCTGCATTCACCACACAGCCAAACAAGTGCCAGTCCAAAGGGAAGTCAGGATTGTATGACTAAGGTGAGTGGCAGACAGCAGGAAGCCCTTTTTGGCATGTCTGCCTTAGATCTACTTAAGAACAATGAGCCAAGTTTGAAGAACTTGATCTTCTCCCTGACTGTATGTCCTGAGATCATACATGGCCTGATATCTGCTCTAACCTGAGAAAAGCCAGGACAAGTTGTATCACTCAGTCTGGAGAGCACAGAAATGGTACAGTGCAATAAGAGGTATTCTGAGCTAAAGCAGGCAATTTTGCTGTTTGTAGAACAGCAAATATCAAAGAATTTCCATGTAGGAAATTACTCAGGTACCAGGGCTGGCAGGGGTGGGTGTGGGAGAGATGTGTGATCTGTGCAGCACCAGCTAAAAGCCTTGCAGCAGTAGCACTCATTATATTAATGATGATCTTGCTTCACAAGTTTTGTTGGCTTGACCTGTCATTCTGTGATAGATGTTCTTGACTGATAGACATTTCCCCAAGGGATAATATTATTCACAAATGATGTTGTGTCATTTGCACGGTGCTGAAGCAGTCTAAACTTTCCCTGGCCAGTAAACCAGGCTGTTTGCTGACCCTGTGAGAGAGGATTACCCTCTCCACCGTGTTTCTTAGATGTCTGTGGGCTTTGGATATAAAACCCAGTATATCTTATCTAAACATTGGCATAATATTTGATTTCCTATTTCTTTTTCTGAATAGCAATACAGTGGGTGGGGGGTGGGGTTGGTGTGTCTAAAGACCAGTGGCTACTGCGATTCTGTCTATGATGATGGCATTTGTGGGAGACACAATGGGAGGATTGGATTGCATCAATCTGGTCACTAAGGACTATAAAAAAGAATTCACCTCCCATATTGTCAGTCTTTAAGTAGCAGATAAATAAATACCAGGTCCCATGCCTGGTTTGGTCTTCAGCATGTGTTTAGAAATAGTTTTTTGCTCTCACTGAAGAGACAAGGGTGATCTTCATATAAAGAGAATAACTGGAATGGCTTTGTCCCTGTCCTCTTCCTTCTTTCCCTGTTCTCCAGTTGTGATCAAGAGCATTAATCTTTTTGGAAGATTCCTGAGAAGAACCAAAGTCTAATGTACTAGACACTGAACTAGAACACATGTAATTTTCTATTATTTAGCAATTCTACTAAAGGCATCCTGAATTTTCTCTGCCTGCAGTCTTTAAATAGGAGATAGGATAATGAGTCTTATGTCTGTTTGATAATATTTTTTTTAAATGAAAAGTAAGTCAGGGTTCAAGACAAAATATTTTTCCAGTCTACAAATGACTTGGGCTCATTTCACAGGGCTCAGTTTCTGTTTGCTCACCACTTTTTTTTTTTTTTTTTCCCACTGAAGTTCTGCAATGGTAGCAGTTTTCCTCTGCATCTCATGGCAAGATAGCAGTTTATTCAGCATGCTAAGCAGGAAATATGGTTCTCTCATTAAGCCTTTTCTAGCCAGCAAGGAAACAGAATGTGTATCTGTCATCTCAAGGTAAAATAGGAACCACTGATTCCTGGAGCCTGGCAGGGATTATTTTGTGCCGTGCAACATGAAGATGAATCTTCCCTTGCAAAGTTTAATTGCAAAGGATTTGTGATGGAAATGCATGAAAGGTGGAAACACCAACTGGGGAAAAATGTATGTTCTTAAGTGTTGCTAGAAATGTCCTAAAAACTAGTGTAGTTAAGAGGGAATTTGTTACATGCCCTTTTTTCCCCAAACATATTTTAGTCTTTATTTTAAAAAGTTTCTTGTATCAAGCTCAGCTAGCATTCTTGAGGATTTCTTTCACCTTCTATTTAGTTCCTCCTGTAATTCTGTCATCATCTCTGTCTTACCTTTGGCCCATCTTAACAGGCTGATATCAAAAGTTGGTCAAATCCCATCTCAGGTTACAATATTGAAACTATTTCTGAAAATTTTTATGGAAATGGAACTTGTCTATCCCATACAATTATCTAAGCAAATAAATCTTCAGGATTGAGGCCAAACTATGAGAAGATCCAGAGTTTCTAGAGGAAATCCAGGTACACTTTTTTTAAGCAACAGTAAGGATTTAACGGAGTATGTGAAATTCAGGTGCCTGGGGAGGAATAACAATCAGACACAAGGAACTCTTGCCTCAGAACAAGGATTTCTTGTAGGAATTATAAATGCATAAAAAAAATCTGGATATGGCTTTCTTACAGAAAATTATTACTTAAAAATGACTGTTAAAAATTTTTACTTTTCAAATAAAATTTGATTTTGGAGGGAAGAATAATGAATTCAGGCATGGAGTGAGGATTATTTTGAAAAACAAAGAAGTGTGTGGCAAAAATAATTTTTGGAAGAAAACAGTTAATCGACTATTAAAATAAAAGTAGTTTTAATGGGAAAAGACAAACATCTATACTTAGAAGCTATTGAAGTTAGCAGTTGTTCAGTTCAGTGCTGTAATATATATTGCTTGTGGGTATAAGGATATTATTCAGCATTCTAAACTACATTTTAAGCACTTCATATTGATGTGCCATGCTGTTGAGAAGCATTGTTAGGGTATTGAAACTTACTTAAGGCTTTCATATTCTTTTGTCCTCGTGTGCCATTGCTGGTAGCAGTTTCAGCTTTGACTGTGTTTTTGATCCATTGCTGAACAAAGATGCTGCAGAGAGGCAAGGAACTGTAATCACTATTGATGAGGCTGTGCTGTGGTATATAAAGCTGTGGAGTCCTACACAATATACTGGAGTGTGATGGAAGGCAGATAAGCCGAGAGAGCTAATTACATGACTTTTTCTCTCTATCAGGATCAAAAAAAATTATTATTATGAGACTTTTGAAATGAGGAGTTAGTGTCTATTATCTGAATTTCCTGCAGCTTTGGGGAGAATTGCAGTATTCCTCTGCTTAGCATGTCATCAATTTGTCTTAACCAAATTGAAGCTTAACCCTTTAAATGGGGGAAGGGTAGTTCACTGAAAGTGAAACAAAGGTTTAATAAAGAGAACTAGTACCACAGTGAGTCTGTTTGTGTGAGCACTCAGGTGACAAGCAACAACGGGGAAAAGAGAGAAGGATTGTGAAAGTGAAAATACTTTATAAAGGGAAAAAAAAAAGCAGGTAAAAAAGAGGCAAAGTGAGTAGTATGAAAAATAACATCTCTGAAGCAAAAAATCAGAAAACAAGATCTAAATCCTGCTTTTTTTTTTTTTTTTTTTTATTTTCTCTTGTGCCTAACACATATGAAATGGGGGAGATTGACAGCTTTGAAAATTAAAGGTTACTGTTCAGGATAATAATTTTCAAATGGGATCTCTTTATATAACAGCCCTTTCTTCCAGAATTGTTGTGAAGTGCTTTAATAGAGCAAAGGCAGGCACTGCAGCTGGGGAAACCTGGAGTGGAGCAGTACCAGCTAGCTCAGAATTGTCCACCAAAGCATTTCTCTTTGTACTAGAAAATATCATTTCAAAGTCAGCTGCCATTTCCTCCAGTTTCCCCTAGGCTTGCTGTAATAGGGGTCCAGATTTCAGCAGTCCACTTATTTCATGTCAGAAGACCAAAGGGATGGGACCAAGGCTGAAGACTGAAATCCAGTATTGTATTACTCATTTTTCTCTGTGAGAGAATAAATATAGTGAACTCACTGGGAAAATAATTCCCATCTCTGTTCAGATGTGCAAGAAAGCCCTCCTGCTTCGCCTCTCAGTGAAGTCTGTAACTCCAAGTTTAGGGAGGAGGAAAAGGGAAATCCACCTATGGCATCTGCTACAGAGCTGCAGGAGCCCTGGCTCTTTCACACTTGGGAATGTAAGAGGGAGAATTGTTATGTCTTAAACAGAACATTCCAAGATTGCAGGAAATAAGTCTCCCCATCACAAATGGCCTCTGAGCTGCTCCCAAGGTAACACAGTATCTGAAGCCTCTTATGCACTAAGGTGTAAGAGGAGGGAAGTGAATCTCCAGCCATCGCAGATAGGGATGTTTATTGGAAGGGAACAGTTAGGAATTTAGATATAATACTATTTCAATTGTAAGGAATATTCCTACAATCCAGACAAACCACAAGTGACATGTGAATCAGCTTCCTCAGTCCTGTGAATGTGAAAGCTGTGGCTGCACCAAGTTCTCCCTTCCAGCCCTGCTAAGTGCAAACACTGGGCATGGAGAGTAGATGCTTGTGTTTCCAAAGGAAGCCTCAAAATTTCCAGTGACTGTTGTACCAATCCAGACTCACTGGAACACACACTTCTTTTGGCAAGAGGTCCTAATGAGTTTTGGGTGGGCTAGAGGGGCTGCACAGTCTGAAAAGTGTGTACAAGTGGACCTGGCACTGTCACAGCATTTAGGAAATCTCACTTCCATTCCTTCTTTCACTTCAAGGCTGTTGTGTGTGATCTTGGAGATTTTGTTTTATCTATTTTGGTCCAGCTTGTCCCTTCAGAAAGAAACCTCAGTCAGTTTGTGAAAGCCTCTCATGCAATGTGACCCTATATAGCCCTGTTGCTGCCCCTGCTTCCAGAGAGCCAGTATTCATGTCATTGGTAAAAGGCTCAGGTCAGTCTGCTCTCTGTTCAAAAGACAAATGTCTGAACCCCACTTAAACAGAGGCCTTGTGCTGGCTCTCTGCTCTCCGTATTCCACTGAGTGCTCTTTATCCTTCAGAAAGAAAGAAAACAATCCATACATGCCAGAAAGACAAATGCAAAAGCAAAACACTTCTATTTGCTTGGGTTAAATGCATAGATCTTGAATTGTTTTGGTCCATTTAAACATTACAATACGAAAACCAGCAATCAGCTCCTCTGGATAATTTTAGAAACTGTCTTTCCTAAAGCCAGCAGTGGTATAGCAGCGTGAGAGTAATGAGCAGTGACAAATTATTTGTGCTATTTCCAAGGGAAACTGTTGGCATTAACTTGATGCAGAGTCTTTGTTACCTTATGAATAAGAAGTGCAGTTAATATATTATACTCCATGTGTCTTCCAACCCTACCCAGAAAATAATTACACTTTATGGAAAGTTAAGTAGGCAGCAAACTAAGCGGTATGAAAACCGCACACAGTAAAACTCCGTTGGCTGCAAACACTGAACAGTTGTTTTGCCCTTCTACTTTGGAGAACTTCATAATTATACATTTAGTGCTACTAAGAGATCCACTGTGCAATTACACAGCCCAGCAATAATGGCACCAGTTACTGTGCAAATATAGGGAGCCACAGGAGATTAAAACAAATGCAGCAATATGCAGAAACAAGATGAGAACAAGGAGTTGGTCCAGGTGTTACTCTGGGAGGGAGTTTTATGGAAGTTTATTCAATTAAGACGAGAGAATTAGGGCAGTGGCTTTGTCCTCCAATAGACATGGCATTGGCCCAAAGCCTCCAAATGGAGTTGGTCTGGTTTGGTAGGAGCGATGGCATCAGCTGACACGGGGAGACACTGCCAGGGCTATTCAGCTGCACAGCCTGTTTCCTGGCTTACGTGGGACTGGGAAGAAGTCTGAAGGAGGTGTAGGTCCTAAAGGGATTGGAATGGAGTTTGTACCTTAAAACCTATCAGAGCATGAAGAGAGTTCCCACTTCCAAATTATCTAAGCATCTCACAGTCATTACTAAATCCTTTGTCACAATGCCTTTACGACACAAAGTGACTTAGATATTTCACTTGAACTTCAGGTGTCCAAATCTTTGAGCAGAAACTCCTATCTTTCCTTGGAGGGAGAGACAAGCCCTTCTGAATGGGACTCCTAACTTTTAGAAGAGCTGTGTGAGGAACAACTGAAGCTACCCTGTGGGAACTGATGAGGAAAGGAGAATTGTTTGTGGAGAACAATCGAGAGTGTCTAAGTACTGGGTCATAGGACAGCTCCTAAACCTTCCTAAACCTAGACCAACCTTCAGAGACTCTAGGCTGGTGTCCAACTGTACGTCTCCATTGACTCTACTCTTTGCAGTTTTCTAGAGCCTCATAACTTCTTATGGAGCTTAGCTTCAATTTGCTGCCAGACCACAGACTACTGCATGCAGACTACATGCTCTCAGCTGTGCCTTTCAGGACTGAAAGCTGCCATTGGTTTTATTTTATAGCACAATGGCTGTATTTCCAGTGCAGCTTCCCCAGACTTCTACACTAAATCAACAGTCCATGCGGTCTCCTGACGGGAAAATGAACCTCTAGGCTCTCCTCCAGCTGAGGAGGTGCATCCCAAGATCTTTTGTCTTCTAGGGAGAACCAAAGTTACCAAGCATAAAACTGTTTTCCAATTGGCAGAGATTCCACATCTTCTGCTGAAATTGTGCTGAAGTAAAACAAAAAGCAGTTTTCACAGGATGGGAGCCCAGCAGAAGAAGGAAACATAGCTTAGGAGCTCTGGGGCTACTTCACGGACTTAGGAGGTGGGAAGCTGGGGCCATTTCTAGAGCAAGCGGCTTTCTATTTTTCCTCCCTCTATCTTTCTTTGCCCTGAATTGCTTCCTTGCCAAACAGAAGAGATATTTAATCCTTCTAGAGAACCCTCTTGGTTCAAGCAGTCCCTTAGCAGTTGTGACTTGGACACAGGACCTCCCTAAAGGCCTACCTTTTTAAGCAGTTTCTGATTCCTCTGCCATCTCCTTTACCAACAGTCAAAGCTTATTCTCCTCATTTAAGGCCTTGGAAAACACTTTCTACCTCTTTTAGTGTAACTTTACCTCTTGAAAAGCTGACATTCCAATTTGAAAATAGCATAGGAAGGAAAAAGACAGAATTTTTCCTGTTTCCTACATCTGTATAATTTAATGCTTCTTAAAAAGTCTTCTTTTGATTTTCCATGTAATTTTTGCAAACTTCTTTCTCTGCCTAGTCTGTCATCTCATCTTTATACTTTTACTGTTACACTGACCGGCAATGCCTCCTTTCTGGTCTCTTAGAACATCCTCCCTTTACAGTCTAGATTTGCCTCACGATTATGTTGAATACAATTTCTTTCAGAGTACAATGAATCACACTATCCAAACTAGCCATCCTTTCACAACTGTGCCTTGGCTTTGAGATCCAGACAAAGATCATCCATGTAAGCATACCTTTAATGGTGAGCCGACTGAATGCGAGCCTGACTAATGCTTACAATAGTATTTAACTTACTTTAGTGTTACTATCTAAAAAGGTCTGTACTTTCTTTATGGGGAGCTTCTTTCAGAATTAGCTTAAATCAAGCCTGGGAAGGGACGTAATTTGAGTATTCTGCTGCTTAGTTTGCAACTCATTTGTAGACTTATTTTATGCAGTCATTATCACATTTATATATCTTGCAGAGTTCTGTTAAGATCTGGTTTCTTCACAGGTGGGAGTGGGAACTGTTGTCTCTCAGCAACTGCTTACCAATTCAAATTAAATTAATTTTGTTAAAATTACAACAGCACTCTCAGCATACTCAGCTAGTTCATTGTAATAGAACTCTGAATTTATACTGCCTTTTGTCTAGAAACCCTGATGTATATTACATGTCTAGGTCAAATCAGTTCTTCTAATACCCCTGTGTGAGAGGTGAATAAATATACTTTAAAGACTGATTTTCTTCTGGGCTCTGTTTAGTTACTCAGATATATTTATAGCCTTGAAAAAAATCCTGAAGTCAGTTTTAGTGCGGAATAAATCCCTATGTTAATTTTCCAGTGTTAATTCTTTTTTTCTCAGGTGCTTGAAATTACTGAACTGCAGCACTTGCCAGCACTAAACTGAGGCCTGGAAGGAATGTGTGGCTGTGTTTCAGAGTTGGAGCTAGTATAGCCTGCCTTTCAGAAGTGCATGAATTGTGGCTTAATTTTTGGAGTTCAGATACATCTGAGATAGATGAGACTGGGCATGCCATCAGCAAAATACTCTGTAGCTGTGTCTCTGGCCATGTCCTAAAGCTACACTCCTATTTACAATAAAAGTAAATTTTTTACATCTCCGTATTATATTTTTGGTCGGAAAAGTAATCTGTTTGTTCTGAACAAGTGTATTATAAACTGATTGTTAATTTGTCTCAGTTTTGACTGGGGTAGAGTTCCTTTTCTTCCTGTTTATTAGCTGGTACAGTGCTGTGTTTTGGATTTAGGACAAGAATAATGTTGATTATAGATTGATCTTTTAGTTGTTGCTTAGTAGTGCTTACCTGAAGCCAAGGACATTTCATCTTCTTATGTTGTCCGGCCAGTGAGGAGCTTGAGGGACACAAGAGGCTGGGAGGGGACACAGCTGGGACAGGTGACCCCCAACTGACCTAAGAGGTGTTCCATGCCATATGTCATCGTGCTCAGCATGTAAAATGGGGGGAAATTTGATGGCCTCACTGCTGAGGAACAGGCTGGGCATCAGTCAGAGCGACTCTATCTGTTGCATCTCTTGTTTTTCTTGGGTTTTATCTCTCTCTCTCTCTCTGTTATTTTCATTACTTCTTCTTATTATTTTATTTCAATTATTAAACTATTCTTATCTCAACCCACAAGTTTTCATACTTCCACCCATCCAGTTCTCTCCCTTAACCTGCTGGGGGGGAGACTGAGCAAGCAGCTGTGTGGTGCTTAGTTGCTGGCTGGGATTAAACCACAACACAAATTTATATTAATTCAGTCAAAAATTGCTTTGTTATTTACCTTTTAAAATCAATTCTCTGGTTTACATTAAAGAAAATTCACCTGTTGTCTTCAATGAGAGTTTGACTATGCTTGGTTTTGAATCTACAATATGTCTCTTACCTCTTTCTTTCCAAAATTCAAAAAAACCCAAAAGCATCACTGCATTTTCATAGACACCTATATTATTTAAAACCACATTTTATGTATATTATCATTAAATCAACTTAATACCATTCCCCTTTCTCATTCATACCTTCATCTCAGCTGCTAAAATTGCAATGTTCAGTGCATTCTCCACATTCATTTGACTTGGAAACTATATTGCTTATGTCAAACAAGAATGCTTATGTCCCCATCAGTGGACAAAGTCGGGTATGTTGTTTCAGGGACATATGACACAAATCCCCATCTAAATGGGAAGATAAACAGAGTTTGGGTATCAAGGGTTGCAGACTGAAGAACATCTACCTGTTTGTCTGTTCATCTCTCTTACTGGCACCCCTTTAGGAGTTAATTTAACTCACTAACCTGGCTAGGAAGTAAGTGAGAAAGAGTGACAGGATCATTTTCTTCCCCATTAGTGAGCTAAATCAGCTCAGAGAACAATCTGAAAAAATATTACTTCAAATGGTTCAAGTGAACCATGTCTTGAAGGTGCCTGTTTCTCACACTGATTTTAAAGGGAGTGCATGGAATGAGCTCAGAACCAAATGCCTACACTGAAAACATCCCTAAGTAGGGAAGATAGACCTCACCTTTAGCAGTTCTTGCTTAAGCTGAGTAACCCAGTCTGCCTGTGAATTTCAGACCAAGTCAGACATGCTGACAAGAACAGGCTCCTCAAAGATGTGGCTATAACTTTCTCTGTAAACACAACAGAAACAGTTTCATTGCAGGTATACAACAGCTGAGGTATCAGAACTAGGGTGGGAGACACCTAACTTCCTTCCTAATGCTCCTCTTCAGCCCAGGAGCTGTCTTCTCACAATGCTATAACACAATACATTAACTTTCAGGCTACATGCTGCAGGAAGGAAAGAAAAATTCTGGAAATGTATCAGCTGTTACTCTTTCCTGTTTCTCTGTAGAATTGCCTTTGTAATTCTCTTTTCATAGAACAAATATCCATTAGAAAAGAAATGTGCTTTACATAACCTATAGTTTTCTACAACAACAAGGGAATTGATTTGAAAAATCAAATTTTTCAAATTTGGAAAAGCAAATGCCTTTTCTTAATACATGATCATTCTTAATATCAGCTTAATATCAGTGTAGGAAACTTCATTGCCTAGTTTAGGTACTGATGTTAACACCTCACTGTCATCATATTTCGTTGGCTCTTTCAGTAACAATTACATAAATCAGTGCTAATTTTGATCTGAAAGAGGAGGTGGAGTACAGGTGGCAGGTAGGGGAATAAAGGGATTGATTAATTTATCAATTTAGCTAACTCTTCTGTTTTCTAAGAATAAAACAGAGATGATTGTAGCCTGTTAAATGCCTTAGAAGAAAGCAGCAGAAATGGATTTAAAAAAAAAATCCAAAACTTGTCCCTTCTTGTCTTTCATGAGAGAAGTGGAAAGCTGAAAGGAAATTAAAATGCATCAGCTAGCATTTTCAAATGAGGAGCTCTTAACACATGTCAGAGCAATGCCATCATCAGGATGAATGGGTTTGTGGAGACTGGCCTCTCCAGCATAGCATGTACACAGACCAGCAGTAATCCTTCACGTGGATAAGCATGCAGTGGTTACATAAGTGTTGTGAATATTTTTGGCAGTACTGAGTTTGCTGTTGGAAAGAAAAATATGACTTGTTTGACATCTAAGTTTAAAAGTATGCTGGGGAGGGAAGAAAGAACTCGTAAGATTTCTTTAAAGCTTGTTTATGTAGACAGTTGAATGGAGGAGAGTGTGAAAGAAAAAAAATTAAAATCAGATACTTTATACTGTGTACCTTATGGTTTTTCTCTCATTTGACACTCCTCTGTGTGAGAAGTAAAAGCAGAAGAATAGGAATAGAGGTTTAGTGAGTGAGTAGGATTCCCACTGCAGGGGAGGCAAGATTGATGTCTGGGACAACTCTGATCTTTCAGAGCTCTGCTGAACAAGAAAACTGGGGACTGAAACCGGGAGACCAGTTAACTTGAATTCTTGCGCACAGAATAATCCACAGGCTGAGGCTGGGATTTCATGACCAGGGATCAGAGCAACACAGCTGTGCTGTGGTGGTGGGATCCCTGGTGCCTTGCCCCCACAAGTTCCTCGGGCAGGGAAAGGAGGTAGGGGCTCTTCTGCTGCCTTGTAGTCCACTCCCTGACACCTTCTTCAGTGATGGTCCCAGTTCATCCCGTTTTATATGCCCTGAGGGACGTGCACGGATCAACTGACACCAGCTAATGTTGGCGTTGGTCATGAGAGGATTGCTTGCACGTCCCATTATGTTATTTGCACATCTGTCACTTGACAGAGAAGGTGACAGAGCACACCTCTCTTCCTGTGCCTCCATGAAGTACAAGACAGCCTTCCAGTGGAAAGCTGGACACAAGCTGAGGATGTGACTAAGTAGTCCTGGAGTTCAGCTGAACTCTGGGGAGCCCAGGAGCTGAATGAATGTACGCCTATGTTTTCAAGTTTCTGATATTCCAGACTGGTTACTTTTCCAGTGAAAATGTTCTCTACAACTTGGCAAGAAGCATAGTCATGTTTTATTCCTTTCAAGAAAACACCCACTTAATTCTATTATGTTATTGTTTTCTCTAAGTCCTCATTCTGCTGTAAAGAGAGACAATGCAGTGCAAACAGAGATAGATAAATTATTAATTAAGCAGCCCTTTGCTGTTTAGTTACAGGCAGTATCAGTGTGCTTCTTCAATTCTCTCCTGGCTTTTCCTTGGCAAGCCACAAGCTGCAGATTCCCGCTACTTCCAGGGTGTGGAAGAGAGGGAGGGTTGTGCTGCAAGCCTGGAGACAATTAGGATAATTAGAGCACCTGAAGATCTTGATAGGTTCTTTGAAGGGACAAAGACACTAATATAGGTAAGAGGCAACAGTTTTAGTACACAATCACTTTGGGGTTTTTTGGCCTTGCCTCTACTGTTAAAAAAATAAAAAGGCAGAAAAAGATCTCTCTCCCTGAGAAAAAGTGGTTAACAGCACTTGAAAACATAATAAATGTTATGAATAACTTATCTCCCTATTTAGCAAATGCTTAAAAACGAAGCTGAGATTCCCTGCAGGAGAATTCTCTCTTGCTGAGAGGTGTCAGCACATAAACAGTCAGGGGAACAGACCAAGTGGATAGGAGTTTTTTTCTCAGTGGATGATGTAGTTTTGGGTGGAAACAGATGGCTAAACCTACAACAATAAACAAAATAGGAGCAAGGACCTTTTTGCTGGCACTGAGACTAAGCTGCATGGCCCAGCTGCATTCATACTACTTACCAAGCTCTTCTGTACACTAGGTGGTAACCCAAAGAGAGAAGTAATTTTTTTTTCCTTTTTTTTTTTTTAACTTTCTGAAATAATATGAGGTGAGTGCATCAGCCCATCAGAGTGGAGGTTACATAGCACAGCGCTGGGTAGCATTTGTTGCATGTACTGAGGTATCTGAGGCAGAAAGGTTTGCTGGGACAATATGTAAGACCTATACATGGCAGAAAGAGCCAATTTAAAGTTATTTATCTCTTACTGATGTTTATTAGTTCTCTCTAGGGAGCTACTTCAGAACAGTTTTTGGTCATGGCCTTGGCAGAGATAGTTGAAAAATTAAGAAAAAGCCAGTGAGTGAGCTAGCAACCAAGCAGAGGAAATGAGCCAGGGGTACAGTGCTGACAACCCTGGTTCTCTTTTTTATGAATGTGGATGTACCCTGGGCATCAGCTGAGCCACTCTGCCCCACACAGATTTAGCTGTCATATGATTTATTCCGAACTCCATCATAGGATGAAGATATATAAGGTAGACACGTAAAAACCTGATATGTTTTAATAACCTTTTTCCAGATTGACTTCAGATCTTGAAACTCCACTCAGCTGCTTAAACTCTCCAAGTGTTTACCTTTCTGCTAGAACATTTTCCATAAACCTCAATGCCTGATAATGAGAGACACACCAGCCCTGACAGGATTAAGCCATTTCAAGTCCAGGTTGCTTCCAACTAATCTTTGATCCTGTCCATCTTGCCTAGGCAGCACAAATCAGGACACCTAACTCTATGCCTAATCCAAAGCAAAACACAGGGTCATTTCACCAGAGGTCCGTAAGTAAGCCTGGAAGTTTACTCTTTGCTTGTGAGCCCGAGTATTTCTAACTATTCACTCAAAGAGCTTCCAGGGATGGGAAAGGTACACCTCTGTTCTAGAAGGGGGTTTGGGAGGATAAATGATCCATAAAGGAAAGAAAATATCTATTGGTTAAACTTGCAGTTGACAGAAGTTTGGTGACACAGAAGTAGTGCAGACAGCTGGATTAAGTAGAGGAACAGGAAAAATACCTTATACTTGCAGAACTGGAGACTTCCGGAAAGAAATAAATTAAAGAAAGACCTTGGAGTTGTACTTACCTCAGTGTGGGCTCTCAGTGGATTTCTGTCATCTAAAGGATTAAAACCATTCTAGATGTATGAACAGGGAATCCCTTCAGTTCTGGTTTCTATTCACAAGCAGTGATACTACATCACTGTATCTTGCCAACCTCTATTGTCCATGTCAAAAAGAGTGCAGATATACTTGTACTCAAAAGGATCTCTGTAAAATGATCCACAGATTAGAAAGCAACATTACAACATGAGGGTCAATTCTGTGCTCCATTGAGCTCCATTCTGTGCGGAATTCTGATGATGGAAGGAGGTGCTTTCCCGCCCCAACATTTCTGGCAGACAAAAAATAAGATTCAGCACCCGAAAACTGAAGTTATACAAATTAAGACATAATATCCTATTATTGAAAGTAATTAAAACTTTGAAACATTTTATCCAGTCTATGTCGCTATACTTGGGAAGGATCTACTGTCTCCTGATGTCTTTCAAATGAAATTGTGTGTCATTCAGAAGAGAGATGCCTTAATCCAGCTACAGTTTGTACAGGTCTCATGGCCCCTTCTGGCCCTGGAATGAATTTATGCAGATCTACATCTGTGAATGTTCTGCTTAGTTCTGGTTTTGGTCACAGAGCGGGCAGAAAAACATACAAAGTCCTCAGAATACTGATAACACTTACTGTTAAGACTGCAGTGAAAATCAAAGCTCAAGTGTCAAGCATGTAGCCAGTTGCCCTCAGGGCAAAGCAGTGTGAACATGGGCTCTAGACAAAAAAAACTGAGTGAAAACTAGAACTTTATATTTTTAGTAGAAAAAAAGTAGCTTCTGGCAGTTTGCATTGCATGCACGTGAATTTACTGTGGAGTAATATATATTCATGTTAAATCTATGAATAAACTTGTACTGTAAGGTTCTGCTGCTATTAATACTTAAGGCCCCATGAACTGGAGTGTTAATGAACTCTTGAACCCTTATTAATGTGAAATGCGCTAAGTGTGTCAGGCAGGGGAGAAAGACAATTAATGGGCCTAACACCCAGGTTAGGGAAGGCTCAGTTAATGGGAAGTCAAAAGCATGGAAGATAAGACATCATGCACTGTCAGGAGCCAGAACTTTTTTCCCAGCATTAAATCTTGTCTAATTTAGACCATTCAAGAACTACTAACAAGATGGTTTGGTTTACTTTCTAAAGGCTCCCAAACTAAGGAGATGTGTCAACATTTCTACCTTTTGTCTGTTAGAATCCCAGAGTGTACTTTAAGAATAAAATTTTGAAAATAGACTCCACTTTAATGTGAGGACAAAAACAGGAGATGAAATTTACTTAAATTCTGATACATAAATCTCTTACATATAAACATATGTGAATCTATAATGTCTACATATACCTTCTTAAGTATTTCCATGTTCCCCCTTCTTTATGCTACAGAAGTTTAATAGAAATGCTATATCAGTTCATCTGATCTATCTTGTCGTAAAAAGACAGATGAAGAGGTAGATTTCAAACTACTTTGTGCTGCGAGCATTGATACCCCTTCAATTTCTCTCTCTTTCTCCGGAGGGACACGGGATAGTGATCTAAGACTACATGGCTGACCTCTGTATGGATGTAAGCAGATGATATTTGATGGCTTGTGACAGGCACAGTCCGACAGCAAAACAGCTATTCCCTAAAATGACAGCGCTTATTCCACTGCATGATTTGGGCATTTGAGTGGTTGGACATCATCCTAACTTTTAAAAATCACTTTTATTTTGTGTTTAATTCTGTAATTGTGACACTGGTTGCCCCCTTGCTCCTATTTTAATAATCCCTCTTGGTCTTCAGCCATCTGAAACTAAGGAATAGGAAAGATTATATGACAAGGTCAGATGTTTAGGATTTTCCTTGCCATGAGTCATATCTTCACCTTTATAAACACACATTTCTCACTAAATTAATCACTCTCAAAGAGAATAAAACTCTGACCAACACGGAATATGCTGCCTTTCCTTGTTCCTAAAATACTCCACACAAAACAGGCTCACCTTTGTTGCCATGGTTGTCTGGAGCCAATAAGAAGAAGGTCGAGGAGCATTTCCAAGGTATTTCCTGAGCCAGCCATTGAGAAGACAGCACACACTTTCCATGCTCTGTAGAGGAGTAAGATGAATTGCTGCTAAAATATGAAGTAAATGTGGATTTTGGATCTATTCTTCTTCCCTGCTCTTCTAGAGCTTTCTATATGACAAGCTTCCTATGTGTCTCAGTGTCAGAATGGACTCAAGCACGTGTGTTTTGCTCAATCAGCAGGCCAGGGTGATGTGGAGACAATCAATGCAGCCCCTGAGAGCTTGGAGCTCCCAGCAGCAGTCTTGCATTTGACAAGCAAGTTTGAATTTACTTCTGCTTGCAGCTGTTGAGGAGATTTAAGTCTGAGTTTATCATGCGACTCCTGAACCCAGAATTCATATGGAGTTTAAAAATCAATGAATTAATTTAGTGTCTTGCAAAAAAAGGTACAGAAGGAAAGACAGGGAAAATTTGGAAGGAGAAGTAAAATATAGCTCTGTCCTTGATCTGCTGTATGAGCTTAGGTGAGTTATTTCACCCTCAGTCGCTGTTTCTCTTTTATCCTTCTTGGCTATTCAAGTACAGGCTCCCTTAAGACAAAAACTGTCTCTCTCTATTGTAGGCAGACAGCTCCTTGCACAACAGTGTCTTAGTCCCTAAGTATATACTTGATGCTTAGTAATGCAAATAAAAAAAATTAACTTACCATACGGCTAATGTGTTTAGTTTTGTAAAATGCAACTTGAGTCAAGTTTTGTTATAAAGGCTTTGTTACTAAAAAATCATAAATTATTTGGGTTAAAATGGCTAAGTGTTGTATGCTTCTATCTACTCTTAGATGAGATTCTCCAAGGAAAAGGTGATTCTCCCCATTGCCCAATAGGTTTTTTGGGTAACAGGAAGAACAATATGTTTTTCTGTTATGAGCAAGCACAGGTACATTTGGATAGTTTTAATGGATTTGTAACACACTGAAATTAAAGAGGCTACCTAGGAAGTGACACTCATTATGATCCAGGACACTCCAGGGCACATCTCCTTTAGGCTAAGGATAAAAGTGTATAAATTTATGAGCTATGCCAGGCAAGCTAGCTCTGGAAACAGAAGAGAAATAATCAAGTATGTGTGTTTCTGTGCCCTGGTTAATTAGCATTGCCAGCAGACCAGGGTAATTAACTTATGTGCTGTGATGAATTAATGCTGTCCTGTGTGCAGGGTTCAATTGGATATCTCTGCCAAGCACTGGGTAATATTATGTAAATGTTTCAGCTAGTCCAGCATGATGCACAGCACAGATCCATCCAAAATCAAGCTGCGAAGACTGATCAATCTCATCTTTGAATCACAAGCCGTTTATCTGTGTAGTTCAGGTAGGGCAGTGTTCACCAACTGCTACATTACCCTGATGCTTAAATACATTACAGGGCTTTCCAAACTTCATTTGAAACATCAGGCATGAGAAAGTGCCAAAAGCTTAATAACAGGTGAGAGACAGTGAAGTCGTACTTGTTTCAAAAACATTTAGGTAATGATTCAGGAGGTAGAAATGCTCCAAACTGCTCAGCTTTCAAGCATAACTGCTTTTTGACAGATAATCTCATGAGAGAAATCAGGCAGAAAAGACACAATCACCTTTTCCTACCAGCAGACAGACCATGTTGAGTAAGGACAGTGATGTAGAAGACTCTGAGGTTGATATATTGGATCTGACAAGCACACTGCATGGAGTATGGAATGTTGTGTGGCATATGTGTATTGGAGTTGACCTGTCAAAATCAGAGTAAGAAAGAACCGTGGATCTCAGCATTTCACTCATTTTGGAAGACATGAGCCTCACTAAATGTAGACGTCCATACTGGAAAAGTCTACACCTGAGCTAGTACTCTCAATTCAGTGGAGAAGAACTTTCTGAGCAGAACACAGATAGTGCAAAAAACCATCTAAACCAGTTCACATGGCTCACTACAGGCAGGCCTATTTTAATTTCCTTGTATTGAAGGAAGTAGCTCAGAATTATTAATTTGCATCAACATGTCTGCTAACACTGCAGACGTTTAACATTATGTCAGATAAATCCCACTGTCTGATTTATTCTCATGTGATATTCATAAATAGAATTGCATAACAACCTGCATTACTGAAATATAGTAGTGATAAATATGAATGAAGAGTAAGATCTATGCCTTATTAGGTGATAATAAATACTCCTGGCCACACCTTATTTTTTTTCCTGAGAGAAAAAAATGTGTGTATCGATAAAGGTGTATGGAAGAAGATAGACATATTTATGTATAGAGCACAGCATATAATGCTTCCTAAAACACACAAAGGTGGCTAGAGGAGGACTTCACTGGATGGAGATTCACAACAGCTGCCCATGCAAAGCCACCTCTGTGGTCCATTATCTCATTAAGAACCAGTTCAGGTTCTCTGCAACAGGAACGTTCAAGGGCATACAGTCAATTTGAAGGTGCTGTCATTAGGTACACACTCACATTCATCCTCTGCTCTCAAGGGAAAGGAAATGGCACCTTCATAGGTCACTTCAGAAAATCTGAGATGTGAGCACCTATTGAAAATGTCTCCCTCCACTGACTGTGCAATCTATGCTGGCCTTTGTTATGAAAATTCTCTTCTCTGTTATATCAATCAGTCTTTATAGGATGACAGTGTATATTAACTCTGTTAATATACGTTAGTCCACATTATCCACTGTAATGTAAGGAGGTAGTGAAATTTGGTACGGTTCATGCTTAAGTAAAACAAACTAAGGGACAGACCAAGCCTGTAAATAAATATATTGTTTCTTGGAAGCTTAGAGTGGCCCATGAAGGATAAAGGACACCCCTGGAAAACCAAGATAGTCCCTCTAGAGTCATAGAATCATTTAGGTTGGAAAACACCTCTAAGAACCTTGAGTCCAATCATTAACCCAGCACTCAGTGCCAAGTTCACTGCTAATCCATATCCCCAAGTGCCACATCTTAGAAATACCTTCAGAGATGGTAACTCAACCACTTCCCTGGGCAGCCTGCTCCAAGTCTTGACAACATTTTTCATGAAAACATTTTTCCTAATGTCCAATCTAAACCTCCTCTGGCACAACTTGAGGCATTTTCCTTGTGTCCAATTGCTTGTTACTTGAGAAAAGAGACCAATCCCCACCTGGCTGCAGCCTCCTTTCAGGCAGTTGTAGAGAGCAATAAGGTCACCTCTGAGCTTCCTTTTCTCCAGGTGAAACACACCCAACTCCCTCAGCTGCTCCCCATCAGACTTTTCTCCAGACTCTTCCCCAGCTCCGTTGCCCTTCTCTGGACATGCTCAGCACCTCAATGTCTTTCTTGCTATGAGGGGCCCAAAACTGAACACAGGATTCAAGGTGTGACCTCATGAGTACCAGATATGGGGGAACAATCACTGCCCTGGTCCTGCTGGCCGCACTATTGCTGTTTCTCTAACCAGTCTTTGAAACCCTGTCAGCATCATCTGGCATCATAGACAAGTAATCATATAGAGAATGACTCCAGGGATGTCTGGATCTATAGACAAGCAGCAGGAATGCTGCAGAAATACGGTTGCTTTGCAAAGTTTTACCAATATTAGTAACCAGTAGTATAGGTGTGAGTGATTAGTCAAATCATATTTACCTAAATATTTGAAGGGTATAAGAACCGTACATGAAAACACAATCGGGGTTCTTAAATTTGGCTGGGACACCTGATACACATGAACAAATATGTACCTTTGTAAATCCCTACTTGGCATCCTAGCCTCTCTCCTCAGTCAGCAAGTGTCACTTGTGAATTTTCATAACATCTTACTTAGTATCTAATTAACTCAAGTAAGATAAATTTGAACCAACAAGAGTAGGGGATTTGCTAAATCACAAATAATAAAGTTGTTACACAATCTAAATTAGAACCAAGATTACCTAGACAGAATGGAGTGTTTGAACTACAAGTCTATCTACCTTTCTATTATAAGTCTTTGTGTACGAAATGTTATCACTCATAATTAATTTTATTACCAAAATTAAACAGGCCTTGTACATGTGTAAGGAAATATGTTAGATAAAATCTTTTCATGAACTGAGCTCAGATTTGTATGAACAGAATTAGATTATTCAGTAGAAGCAAGGTATATATTTTTTTAATAGTGAGCTGAAGTCAGCAACACTGGGAAAGAAAAATGACTGAATCAGACCCCAGGTTTCTAATGATTCAAAAAGATAAGGAGGGTTTTTTCTTTCTACATTATTAATAGTATTTTTGTCAAATACTTTTCAGAGTCAGGGTATTTTTAAACTCTTCACTACTCAGTGGTAAAAGAAAATAAAAGACAAACCCAACACAAATAAACCACAAAGCAAACACAGAAACTGCTATTTCCTCCTGCCCATAGTTAACAAATTGTGTACCATCTCTTCAACTTTTCATTTTAAGCAGGAAGTAATATAATCCACAAAGGCTCCACACTGTAAAAAACAGAGAAACTGGAACACTAAGCCATTCAATACATCACCACCATCCCTCATGTGGCATCCTGATTATCTGCTGGATATTAAATATGGCATCCTGATTATCTGCTGGATATTAAATAGAGTTAAAAATCCTTACTTTTGTACTGAAAACTCTTTTTTCCAACCAGAAAATACACTTTTCTCTCTACAAGCAGTAAAGAAGAGTCTCTGAAACTGTCATTGAAAACTTAGTGGGTTGTAGGGCTTACAGTGGAAATAGAGACATACCCAGGCAATGCTTATTTCACCAGTATTCCTGAGCCTGTCAGAAAATGGAATGTAATACCTTTGACACGCTACACTTTAGCCCTTCAGATGGGCTAACCAAGGTGCTGAGTGGGGCGTAATCACAACAACCGATGGGAAACATCTGGTGGAAAGCTTTAGGTGGAATAGGCCACCTGAATCTGGTCCGTACAATGTGATATTCCAGGAGCAAAATTCACTTGGCAGATTTCTGTGTTTACAACTAAAGGTCATACTCTTTCTCACAGCTTGTCCAAAGTGAGAGCAGGCAACAGTTCATATGCAGTTTGATGTATATTCCCAGCCGACATGAGCCAGAGCAGCCATCAGAAGCAGTCCTGAGCTGCTCTCACTCCATCTGCTTATTTGTGGCCCCTTCCACTCTTGATCTTGTGTTGGCACATGTATTTGAGAGTTGTGCAATGGAAATGACCAGGGAACTGATCAGACTGAAAAATTACCCATCCACAAAAAAAAGTTAATTTTCTCCCTTCTATAACTCAGTGTTTAAAGTGCCCTGACCTTGTCTGTTATGCAGTCAGTTCCTTTCCAGTGTAAAGGTAAGATATACTATGATTCTTTTTTTCCTTAAGATACATATAAATTCAGGGGGAGGGGCTGAAGCTCAAGGTGACATTGCCCCAATCACATTATTTGCTACATTGCTTGTTGTGTTGCAGCATTACAATTGCTAAGCTTTAACATGTCAGGTATCTGTTCCTTCACCTTCCAGTACTCTATTTGATTTCTTACACAGTGCTTTTGCCTCTCTGAAAAGCAAATCTGGAAATGAGAGACATTGATTATTAGTGTATTTCTGCTCTCAACTTCAAATTAGCTTCCAGGCTGTGCATAACAAGACACAAATTATTCATGTGATAAAACCAAGAAGTGATTTATTATCATGTCTGATTTCCAGTGAAGAATTTTCCTCAGATCACCCAGGAAGGAGGCTTTCCTATTTTAAATAAGATAAATTACAATTGACATTGGAATTCAAAACATTACTCCAACCTTTCTAGTTCTTTTGGTCATACAGAAACGAAGCCCATGAATTACATTGACAGCAATGTTCATCAACGGTGTTTCTGAGCCCAGCTTGAAAAATCTGAAATCCTTTGCACAGACTCAGCTCTGTCTATTCCTGCACCACTAGAGCACTTTCCTTGCCTTGGGAAGACAATAATGATCTTTGTCCCCATCTTACAGAGGTGATGTCTGGAGTGGTTTGGGAGCAATCTGTGGGAGAAAACTTTTTGACTGCTATGTAGAAATAAATAGACCAGGGAAGGTTATGCTTCTGGAATACTCACATGGAATACTGACATGCAGGCATGAACACCAATGTTTTAACCACATCTTCCCTGTGGTAAACAGAAAAAACAAATTTTAGTCCAGACCTGCAGAATGTACAATTTCATGGAAAATATGATAATCTACTTCTGGTATAAGGTAAAAGGTTGATGAAATACGCACAATTTTACATTGAAGATTTAATAGGAGAAAGAGGGCAATGGAAGGTTGCTTTGGGAATACAGAAGCTAAGATCACTTGAGCTAAATGGTGGGAAGCGCTCTTAAAAACAAGTGAAGACAGGTAAACTGTCTTGAATATCTGTCCCTGTTCTGTTCTGGAGCAGAAGGAAAATCTCCAAAGTAGTACAGGGGAAAGTGAAGGAGCTCAGGCAAAGCAATATTTGGGGATGGGAGACTTGTGACGAGGACACTTCTCTTAAGATGCATCCCTCAATAGCCCCATCTCCTCTCTCTGTCTTGATTTTTGACACCACAGACCTTCTCACTTTCCATCTTGAGAAGCACAAGTAGCAAGATGGGGTTGATCCTACTTATTTCCATTTAGGTTCTTCTTCATCTCTTGCTGTGGATCTGTTGGATAGCTTTATGGATGATAAACTGGTGGTTTCAATACTCTAGAGGCCAGTAAAGAAGCGATGGTTGCAGCTGTCAACTCTAGAAGAGACTGCTCTGAATTTAGGTATGCTCATGAGAAAGGAAGGGATGTAAGCTGGGGCATGCAAAGTTTGGTTGCCTTGGAGTCTAATTCACTTACTTCATGGTGTCATCTCAGATAGGATCTTTGGTTTCTTAAGAAAAAATTCTTAAATTTCTAGTCATACCTAAGAAAAGAAAATTTCTTTCCAGAACGTAGTCATTGAGTTTCTTAATTTGAAATTACAAGTACTCAAACCTGAGTCAGAATTAAGATTTAATGAAACAACAAATATACATGGGTGACTGCTATGTGAGCACCTAAGTGTCCAGTTAATATTTTAAAACTCTTCAGAGCTTTAGAGCAAGGTGAAGATGATTGGACTATCAGATTTGTCTCCTGTTCTGAAAAAAAAAAGAAAAAAAAGAAAAAAAGGAAAAAAGACTCATCCATTAATCAATCTTTGCCCTAATAACCTAATGGAGCTCTAAAATGAATGGGAATTTTGCTATTCACTGTAATGAAATATGAATCTAACCTGTAGCTGCACTTATAGTAGAGCCTGGATGCAGCTTTAAGATGTTATACAAAATGGCTTTAAAATTTGTCTGATATAATTAGACCAGCTTCTTGCAAGATATATAGATTATTTCTCTCCTGTTTTCTGCTCTTACCCCTTTGGCAGTCTTGAATTTTATAGACTGTAATATCTCCCAGGCAGTGGCGATGTCCTTACACCTGCCTGCAGAGTATGTGGCACATTTTATTCAACATAGTAACCCAACAAACAGGAAATGATAATTTCTGGAATTATGCTTGCATTTCAATTAGCTTGTAAATGTCTTTGAAATCCTTAATGTGACAATACACTATATATAGGAAAAAGTAATGTGTGTCGAATTTTTTTGGAGACCCACAGCCCAAAAAACCCCCATAGACTTTGTGTTTAAACATATAGACTATATCTGTAGACATAGATTCCCACTCAAGGAAGGCACTTAAGTGAAACCAAGGAGATTAAATAACTTTGGTCATTCCAGTCTGCAGGGACTGCTTGATCAGCATATAGCCGAGGACCTTATCAAACTATGAATTTTACAGGTATACAGTGAAGATTGATTCCAAGCCCTGAGGGCTTGCATGCTAAGGAAAGGACAGTTAGACAAGGAGTAAAACAAGGTCTAGTTCAGGCCTGTTTCAGGGGACACTGGTTTGAAGTCCATTTAGAATGACAAAGACACAATCAACGCTCGGAAGATGATGTTTCATCAGCAGCTTTCCATGTGTGGGCATTCCCACTGAGAGGCATTTGTTGCCTTTTATACAGAAATTTTCTAAACATGAAGAAAAGCTAGCATGAGAAGGAAGAATGAACTGATGAGGGTAGTAAAACCCAAAATGGCTAAGAGAAGACTGTGATTATTTTCCAACAGCAGATATAAAACCTCACTGAATTGTAGTCCCTCTGTGCTACTTCCATCTCCTATTAAATCTGATGCTTTATTTTCAATTTAGAAATGTTTACAGGTAGTAAGGAACAACATTTCATCAACACTGTAAAGTTGCAAAAGATCAATCCCTTCCTTTCTCTGGTTTTCTAGAGTGGAGTTTCTAACACTTACCTGAATTTGTAGTGGTAATTTCAAGGAAAGAGTTTGGAGGCAGGAAGTGGAGAAGACTCAGACTGCCTCTCTTCAGAGCCAAGAATCCATTGCACAGACAAAAATGACATAAAGTCTTGTAATATAACACCTCTAAATTCTCAAATGTAAATAGAATGGACCCATTTCAAGCAACTAGCTTAGGTGCTCCCTTTAAAATTACCAATAAAAGGGGAGTTATGGCTGCAGTTTAACATGCATGTTCTGAGTTGCCCTCCCCAGCTGTCTGCCTTTTTCTTCTGAATATTTTAGTCTAGGCTCTAAACTCAGCCTCTCAGTCTGCTACAGAATGCTTTATATGGTAATACTGTTTTAAAGACTTGAGTGAAATCCCTAGATTCACTCAGTTAAAAGTTAAGCAGGTGCAGAAAAGATGGCAGAACTAAAAGAATAATTTTTTACTTCATGCTTTCAACGATTGTTGTTTTCCTACACTCTGTAAACACACTTTAGGAAAGTTACATGTTGACAAATGCTTGAAATACTTCATACTTTAGCAGCAATACTTGTGATTGAGCTATGGGGTGACCTTGAGTGAGTGACTGAGAGGCCATAACAGTCACAGATTATTTCAGGGAGAAACATGCAAACTTGTCCTCATAAAAAATCAATGTTTTTCTCTGTTTAATTACTTAATTTCGAGAAGCTAGTTATAAAGTTATAAAAATTCTGGATGGCAAGCAGACCATTGTTCTTTTCAGCTCCACAGGGAGACAGCAGGAACATCTGCAAAACACTACCTCCCACCAGGCTGAAAAAGGCAGGTAATGATGAGAACACACATGAGAATAATTATACCAAACACAGTTTCAGAAACACAACTGGGGAAATTCCAGAAGGCTTGATAGACCTGAAGTGTGAGATTCCACTGTTCATTAGTAAATCTGCAGAGTTCTCATCCATTTTGTGGAGTTGTGTGTCAGTTCTGCCAATAAACTAGGATAGAATTTGGCCAAAATCTGTCTTGTTTAAGGTGTAGATGATGAAGGAGATGTCTGCCAAGAATTCCAGAGTAAGAAACTATGGGCATGTGCTCTCTGAGGAAGGGTCATTACCCTTTTCCACAAAAAGAAAACACTGGAAAATTTTCTGACAACCTCTGTGGAAAACAGTAATAAGTTTTGAAGTCTTTCACTCTTCTAGTGGAGGCCTGTTTCCCCATTGCCTTGCAAAGTAATTTACAGCTTAGGCTGTACATGAAAGATAATAATAGACTTCAATTTATTGCTGAATAACAATACGTACAGTGCAATGGAGAAACAGTTGTGGCAACTGTTTAAAGCCCAGCTGAGCAGGACACCATCAGAAAGGTGCTGACAGCGCTGTTGACATTGATGCTTTTTGATGAAGTCTCAGTGACATGAATGACTCCACTTACTACTCACAGCTACTGTCCCAGTGTCAACATAACCAGACACAGGTAACTTCTGTGCATTGCTGATTGTCAGCAGGTGTCAGGGATTTTGAGAGGAGACCCAAAGCAACTGGTACAGATAACATATTTGAGAAGAAAAGTAGGCCACCTCCTGATGCTCCTTCCATGCCCACCCACCCCTCCTGCATCCTCCCCAGTCCATGAATGCTATCTGCTGGAAAAATCAACAGCTGGGCACGAAAAAGCAAATAATGTGGAACTAAAGAATATTAATTAGGATGGTGTGTCAGCAGCAAGCGGCTAGAGAGTAATCTTGCCTTTTGCTGCTCCTTGACTACAAGTGAGCTGACTGCTGACTTGTCCAATAATTCTTCTGTAAACCGATACTGTGCGCAGAACTGCCTTGAAATTCCCAGATATATTCCATAATCATAAAATTTTGACTGGCTGAAACTAGGTATCTCCCCCGAGAATATAGGTATCAGTGTGAAAAATGGATATGGTTTCTGGTCAAAATAAAAATCCTTCCAAAATTTAAAAACGAGTTTTAAAAGTAAAGGTCTTGCACATGGCTGTACATGAAGCTGAAAGAGAAATGGGAAATAATATATCTGAGAGAGCAAAAATTTATTCTACTTCTCTCACATTTCTGTTGGCTGCTCTCACTACTGATTCTTAGAAGAACATGGCTGAGATTGTCTCTGTTTCAGGATGATTTCCACAGTATCCAAGAATGATTTTTTTAAACACCAATTCATGGCTTGAATGAGAAGGACTATTGGCCACTTATCCTACACAACAATAACAGTTCCTCTCCCAGGAGTCTTGAGATTAAGTGTAACAAATACTGAATTACACGAGGCCACAGATTTCATGCACCAGCTTGCGGCTATATTTGAGTCTAAACCTGCCCTGTATCTTCACTCCACAGAGATGCAGGTAGCTAGCTACTCAGCCGTGAGCTGGAACTGACCTGTCAGACCCACTGGAGCAGAATCCTTGGAAATGAACTAACCCTTGACAAGGACACTGCCCTGTGCCTGCACGTGGTGTAAATGGTTTCTGTAAGAGCTTCAGCTGTCTTTGTAGTGATTTTGTGTGACTGCACAGACTTTTTCTTAGCATTTTAAAGAACATCAAAGTGCACTACAGATTAATCATCTACATAGAACATGGAAATTCTAATATCTACATAATTCTATCTATGTAGATTTTCATAGAAATCATCTGCATAGATATGGAAAATTATTGTTCTTCTCACCTCTAGGAAGATGATGAAATGAACCTTTTTCTCCTTTTTCAAATCCTGTCCTAGTCTCCCAATTGCCATTCTGCTGTACATGAAAATCTAACATCAAAGATTATTTGACAATCAGACAAGTGTTTTTGTGTTTGATATACTCCAATGGATTATATTTCAACAACAGAAAAGATCACCTTCAGTTGTCTTTGAAATTTTAAACATATGAGAAGTGAGAATTTTCATTATTTTGCAATACTCCCATTTGTTGCTATGACTGACACAAAAAAGGAATTAGAACCTCCAGAACAATCTTCCCTTCATAAACTTGTTTCTTGCATTTCTGATTAACACTGTGCTAATTAAATATGCAACTCAGCATGATGCATGGGAAATCAGCAGAATAATTCTAACATTAAAAATACAGTGAAAATTTATCTCACTGTCTTACTAAAATGACACTTGTTTAATGCATAACAGTAACATTACTACAAATTTTAAGGGTATATCACATTTGCAAAATGAAATCTTCATATGCAGCAAACCTGTTTTGTTTTGAACAAATTCACTTTGCACACATGTTAAAAGAATTCTACTAAAAGCAATTGAGATGTTACAGAGCATAAAACATTCATTCATAAAAATCCACTTAGAATAACAGTGTGCTGGTTTTGGCTGGAGTGGAGCTGAATTTCTTCACAGTAGCAAGTATGGGGCTGTGTTTTTGATTTGTGTTGGAAACAGCGTTGATAATTCAAGATGCTTCGCTTATTGTTGAGCAGTGCTTACACAGTGTCAAGGCCTTTTCTGCTTCTCGCCCCATCCCACCCCGTCAGTGAGGAGGCTGGGGGTGCACAAGGACTTGGGAGGGGGCACAGGCAGGACAGCAGACCCTAACTGACTCAAGAAGTATTCCATACCATATGGCATCCTGCTCAGCAATAAACTAGGGGGAAGGGTGGCTGGGGGTTGATTCTCTGGGACTGGCTGGGAATCAGTTGATTGGTAGTGAGCAATTGTTTTCATTTCAGACACTTAGAGCACTCACAAAGCAGAGGACATCAGTCAGTTCTCAATTCTCCTTGGCCACATGCCCCTTTGCAGTGTTCAGAGCAGGAGGCTACAGAACAGGTTGCATATGGACACTGGTAGCTTCTTTGGAGGCAGTGGCAAAATGCTACAACCCAGGGGCAAGAAGGATGACGAAAAAGAAAGAATGTAATTCAGAAGCTCAGTTGTCAGACTACTTCACAAGCATTGGAGAGACTGTGCTCTGACTCTCATTTCTCCGGCAGTTGAGGGATTTGGCATGCAGATGTCATTTGGATGCTTCACATCCACTGGCAGTGACCAGAGTGCTTGAACTCAAGAGTGCCTGGCACCCACCAGAGGGGCTTTTCTGATACTCCTTCTGAAGGGAAGCGTAAGATGCCTACATAGACATCTGAGAGCCCTGGATCCACACATCAAAGCACGGATTCACCCCACCGCACCGCACACTGGGCGTTGTAGTGAGGAAATCATACAGGAGATTAACTGTCCTCTGGGGGTCTCTCAAATGTTCAGTCAGATGAAACCTATCTCGGTTGGTTGACAACAAAAACCAGTGAAGATAAATAGGCTTCTAAATTAGGAGCTTCAGCTTGCTTACTAAAATTAAGATGAATCTGAATCCAAATCCTGAGGTACTGAAATGCTTAAATAAGAAGTACTTAATGAGGTGCTTTGATCTTAGACTTTCAATGCTTCAGTTTTTCACCTGTAAAATAGGGATAACACAATTCTGTCTTGCAAAAAATGTTGAAGTAAATTCAAGGGTTTGAGGAGCAAGGATCAAGGCATTAGCTTCCTCACCTGAATATGAGAAGTGAGCACAGCTCCCCTGAAGATGAGAGCAAAATACTTCTAAGAAAGAAAAAAAATAAAGCTGAAAGAAAAGCCTTGAGATGAACACTGGTTTCTTATTGATAATCTGTTTATTTAAAGAGGGAGACTTCAGCAAGCACAGAAACTTTTGATTTTTCTCAGTTTATGATCTATGTTCCAGGGAAGCTGAAAATCACATCTGTTCGTTCTCAATCTTAGGCAGGAAACATTAACCCAGAGTTTTGGAGATACACGTTTTTAACACTTACATGATGACTGCAAGTGTTATGTTTTAGGCCTTTTTATGTCAAACTGTTTTCATTGACACTGGTGCTCATTTCATACACCAGTGTTTCACTGTTCCTTCTCTTCGTAAAGAACAGGTGACAGCGTAATATTTGTGCTATATTCAATTGCAAAATACTCACAATCACCTAAATAATTTTAAATGACACGGTTTCTATAGATGTGTTCTCACAGATTTACAGCTACAGAACATTGTGACCCTGGATGGAAAATAGCTGGAGGAGGTCTGGCTACAAAATTTCCTTTGTGGAAGTTGAACTTTGAGGACAAAAAAAATTACATTGAACCATTACAAAGAGATTAGAGCAATAAAGAAACAAACAAACAAATAGGAGATGAATTGGAAATTGATGAAACTTTACCTCCAAGCAGCTTCCCTGGCATTCAGTCATTTTGCTTGCGAATTTTTAATTTACAATGTAAAAAAACACCCAAAAAAACCCACACAAAAAACCTTGCTAATGAGGACTAAAATTAATTATATATTTATAAACACATCTAAGTTTTTATTTGAAGTAAAAGCCTCCACTCCTTCTCCTCTGACTTGCTCCATGGGGATGAATTTCTGGTCTGTGGTAATTAGGTTCCACTCACATGGGCTGACTTAGATGATAAAATTCCAAGGAAACTAACAGGCAAAATGTAATAGCAACAGAGAGTACTTGTGAATTTAAAGATTTCTAGTGAAGCTGATAAGTAAAATAAATATGTACGTGGATAGAAACATGTGAGTAAGGTACAGCTTATGAATTTTTTTAGAAAATCAGTGATTTTGAATTTATACCTAACTTCAATAAAACACATCCTCAGAAAATAAGTACTTTAATCCATGTATATTATCTCCCATACACTCACCTTTTAATCAAAAAATATTACTTTTACATCTGATTTTCACTGGTTTTATTTATATATTTTTGCCTTCTAGTTACCGATATTGAAGGTTTTGAAAGGACTAAAATCTTCGCTAGAAGAGACTTGAGATGCCTTTTTCTGTTGCCTAGAGATACATATCATTATTTTTTAGTAGTTATGTCCTAAGCCAGTAAAATGACCTGAAATTTTGCCAGTGGTGCTGGTGTATACAAGTGCCATCCTGAGGGTGTCTAAATCTGAAGATAGATGAAATACTAAACAGGCAAATAACCTGGTGTAATATCATAGTTTCTACATGCCAGTTCCTTCTGTTTATCGTAAGATGTCATATTCCTTCTGTATATCATTCTTTGGAAGTTTCTGGTTTACTGGTTTGTATCATTGGTATTTAACTTACTTGACTTTTTTCATCAGTACATGAGATGTCTTGTCTGAGCTAGTAGTTAGTTATCTGTTGTCTATAATTTCTCTACAGTAAATGAAAACAGAAGGAATCCCAAAAGGGCAACTATTCATTTATCTTAGATATATATTCTAGAATGGGACAGGTACTAGAGAAGTTTACGTTTCTCAGCTCATTATAGCCAGTACCAGCTCAGGTAAGTAATATGAGTTTCTGCCCATTTTCACATACTTAATTCCAGACCTGAACAGACCAAAGAAAGAAGTCACCTTTCGAAGAGTAGTTTCAAAGCACCTCATACAAAATAATTAAAGAAATTCATATTTCCCCTGGAAATCCCTGAGACAAAAGTCTTCTCAACTCTCTTAACTTAGCTGAAGTCTCCTTGACTTGATTTTTTAGTTTGAGAATTTTACTTGTAATCAAAGGGCTTGGCTATGACAAAAGCCAGTGTTCTACTTGGGTCTTTTTAATTAAATGGCTCATTCCATAAAACACAAACACTTTACAGAGAAATAAATTAATCTAGTACACCTAATTAAGCATTATATATTGGAGCCACGCATCAGCGATTTGAGTTATATCAATGGACCATTTCATTTATCGAGGCTGACAGCACAAGTTCTTAAATACAATGATAAATGAATTCCCTTCAAGGGAATGATACTTCACCTTGGCAGTTCTCTCTCTTTTTTTAATACTTTAGAGACAGCTAAGAGCGATCAGTTCATAAGCATCCTAAACAAGCACTCTTCCATTTGGTTAGTTTCTGTAGTCTATCTCCCTCACTAACTCTTCGGGGTTGCCTAGAGGTGACCACACTTTCCCCTTCTCTCTGGTCTTTACGGTAAGATTCTATTCAGGAGAAAATTTGCAAGAACATTTGTATAACCATCATGTCTCTTTTGAAGTCATTTTGGAGACAAAAAAACAACTCTGACTTTGTGAGACTTACAGCTGGCTCTGTTTAATGTTGATAAGCCAGGGATCTCAGGCCGGGGTGGAATTTACCCACTAAATAGTGTTGAAAAAACATTTCTTTCTCCTCTTTCACTTTTTCTGAGAATATGGAAGTATGTAGTTCTGCCTGAACCCATTTAATTCAGTGAAATAAAACATAAATCACATTGATAAAAAGGAATGTATTTTAGCTTGCTTAAAGGAACTTCTCTGGGTGAAATACAGCAAATTATCTCAACTATATTTTTCATTTACCTTCAATTTTTTATTTTTCTTCCTTGTGCAGGATGCTTTCCATGAAGGTGTTAATTTTTTACAAAAGACCTAAATATAAAGCTACTATTCACTTTTGGTATTTGAGGGAAGCTGCAATTTTGTTTCTGCATTTTTTTATTTTGATTCATAGGCTGTACCTTTGGCCAGGTTTTGTAATCTTAGATAACCAGATACAAGCCATTGTACATTGTCTTACTGCAGAAAAAGCAAACTAAATGTCCGTGTTAGGAAAGGCTTGGAAAAGCTTCTTTACTGTCCTTTTACAGTATTTAGGAGGAATAACTACGCAATTGTTTTTGAAAACCCTCTGGCTTCTCTTAAAATTGTTTTATCCTCTTGCAAATCGAATTCCCCTTACCTGGAGTTGTTCTATTATAAACGTTCTTAATGCTCTCAAACTGAATACGTGCCTGGATTACGCAAGCTGTCGGAGCACTTGTCTCATTTTAGCTGAGTTGCCCTGGATGTTGCAGGATGTCTCATCTATTTCAGAGGGGTATGCATCTCCCTTAAACCTTGCTTTATATCCTTTACTCCTTGTAGAGGTCTTAAAATCTTTGAGACTCTCAAATGGCACTAGATGTCTAAGTTCTGACAAAAAGTGTTTTAAGTCCAAGTTGGATGAAGCTTTGAGAAACCCGGTCTTGGGGAAGGTGTTCCTGCTCATAACAGGAGGTTTGGAAAGGAAAATCATGACAGGAAAATTATGATCTTTAAATTCTCTTCCAATCCAAACCATTCCACGATTCTATGATTCTTCTTTCACAGGTTTACCTCTGAAATATTTAGAGTTACGGCCAGAAATGTAGTACCTTCTACACTGTGGATTGCAAAGAAGTGCTATGTTTATGTACTTTTTACCCTTGGCTCCTTGAATTGTCTCCTGATGTGCTGAGAACCAATAAGGCATTAATAAAAGAAAAAGCTCTTTTCACTAGTTTTGTGTATATTGCTTCTTGACTGTGAGACAATCTCCATGAAACTATCGGTTTCTAGACAAAACCTGTCTTCGTCCAGCTATTTCAGGAAAGAGCATAATCAGTCATTGGAACCACTAGCTCAGGCAAGAAGCTTCCCAATATTGAAAGAAAAAAAGGGGTGATTTCTCTTGTACTGTAGGAAAGTTTGGCAGGATACTCAGTTTCATACATGCTCAGAAATATTAATTTCCTTAACTTATTGCATGTCAGTAGGATAGACAGCCCAGAGAAATGACACTCCAGCAGATGGTCGCTCTGGGAGATGCAATAGGGTGCATTACAGTGTGAAGCAGCATCGTCCTCAGTTGCTCCTCTGCTTACTTCAAATGATTATATATATTAGCTTTTCACAGCTGTACCACGTGTGGTGAACCACTGCACTGGGTCTGGTTAGGATGGAGCTTTCCTTATTGCAACCCATATAGTGCTGTGCTTTTCATTTGGGCCAGTGTTGATAACACACCAATGTTCCAGCTGCTGCGTTACAGTATTTGACAAGTGCTGGTGCCTTTTCTCTATCCACTCTGCCCCCTCAGTGAGCTGGTTGGCTGTGGGCAAGAGGCTGGGAGGGGACACAGGTGGGACAACTGACTTAAACCGACCAAAAATATTTTTCATACAGTCTAACATCATGCTCAGCAATAAACCTTAGGGGGAGTGAGGACCAAATTTTCCCAAAGTAGCCATTTCTCAGAAACTGGCTGGGCATCAGTCTGCTAGTGGAAGGTGGTGCATGATTGTCTTTGCATCATTTGGCGTTTTTTTCCTTTTTGTTTTGTTTTGTTTTGGGGTGGTTTTTTTGGTTTGGTTTTGTTTGGGGGGGTGGTTTTTGGTTTGGTTTTTTTTTTTTTTGGATAGGGTTTTTCCCTTTTTTAGTTACCTTCACTTGTTGACCTTGTCTCTATCTCAATTCATCGTTTTTTTCCTTCGTCAGAAGCCTTTCTGATTCTCTCTTCCATGCCACTAGGGAGAGTGACATAGTGACTGGGTAGGGGCTTAGCTGCTGGCCAAGGTTAACCCACTACATCTGTGTAGGTCCTTGATGTGCTCTAGAAACATGATGGCAGCAAGCAGAGCTCTGAGCCTGGAGCAGATAAACCCAGACACATTCACTATCTTGGAGAGAGGGTGCACACTCTTCTATGCTAACCGCACGCTATCAGTAGAGGCTGGAGGAACAGTCGACAAATCTTTGTTCCTTCGCTCTGCATTTGAAAGTAGAACATAGAAGAGAGAATACGGAAATACAAAGTTCCTTCAGCGCAAGACCAGCAAAAATGACCTGCAGTTTTGTCCACAACAACTCCTGGAAGCTGTCATTCAGAGCCATGTAGGGAGGTACAGCATATCTAGAAAGTATTTTAAAACTCTAACCACCTTTTAGAGTTGCTCCAAAAAGACTTTGTTGTCTGCTTCATCACCCAAAATAGCCCACAATACAAGCATATAGCATTTAGAATAATCTTCAAATTGTTATTCATGTCTTATGTCTGAAAAGGAGGTGAAGTACATTTTACATTTCTATAATTATTTCAGGTTTTAGCAGAAACATGTACGGAGGAGTTAAAGAGAATATTTATGCTCTGAGAATAGGAACAGAGCAAGCCTGCTGCAGGTGGTCAGCAGGACCAGTGATCCTGACACAGTAGCCAACATGACTATCCTTGCTGAAGAGTACATCAGGTCAGGAGCAGAGCTGTGCTAGAGGAGGCATACTGCCTTCAAAACCTGCTCCAGGGTTCTTTGCATTCCCAATCTGCCCTACAAGGTCAGGGCTCTTGGAACTGTGGTCCACCATATGTTTCAAACCTCTCCTTAGCTATCCTGGACTGCTAGAACATATGCAGGAGCACTGATAGGTTCTTACAAGTAAGTTTGAAATAATTACCCCAGGGTATGTAAATTTAAAACTCTATAGGCCTCACACATGGTTTTTTTTAGTCTGCTGTAGTGCCTTCAAAGTGTGGCTTGGACTGTAACAAATGCAGTTTTCTAAAATGGAATGGCTGGGAGAGTTAAGGCACTACATCAGTGTTGCAAGGATGAAGAGAAACATGTACAACACAACTCTGTCCGTGTATGCACATTTCAAAACCGTCTTCTAAGGAAGAGTTAATAGAAGACACCCAGGTAGCCTGGCCTGGGATTAGTATCATATCCACACACAGGCAACTGTACACTGCACATGCATTAAAGTTTGAAAGATCTTTTAAGAGGTTTTTTTCTTAAATTAGACCATGGCTACCATGCACAATTGGCAAGTATCTGATGTGTGAAATCAGCCGTCTGCAAGATCTAAGAGAAAAGGAAAGCTGAGACAAATTGAGCTCTGTTGGCCTCTCCAGTCTGATTAGTCCATGCTGTCACTTGAAGTGAAGCTGGATCCTTGGATGTCATTCTTCTGTTGTCTTACACAGTGATGTCAGATATTTCTGCTTGTTCCCATTAGTGCTTCCTAGGAATCATAATTAATTTATATTAGCAACGATAATTTCCATTTGCTATGGCAGTTCTCCAGCTCCCTCAGGCTTTTCAAGTAATAATAAATTATCTAAATAAGACGTATTACTTCACTTCTGTTACAATGTTTCACATTTTGAGGGTCCCTAAACCTATCCAGTAGTGCATGTTTAACAAATTGGAATTCAAATGGCCTGATAGTCTTCACCCATATTCCTAATGTGGCTTTACTTCAGTGGCTCTTTTTTTCTTTGCAGTGATGTGCCAATCCACTGATCATAACAAGCTGTATTTGGAGACCTACACATGCTCTTGCTGGGAGGATTAAAAGGGTGAATTTATAGCTTCCCAGTTGGATGGCAGAACCCATTTTTCATACTTGTGTGCACATACAAATGATTAAGAGAAAAAACCATGTTCTGTCCTCTTAGCTACAGTCAAATGCAATGATTAGCGTCCCAAATACATTCTGTCAAATTCTGAACTTAGCATAATTGCTTCATAGCTCATAGCTCATCTTATATAATTAATAAATATTTTGTTGCCAGCAGAAAAAGTGAGGGAAAATGCAAATTGATGGTTGGACATGATCTACTGATCTTGTATTTGGGGCTTAACCCAAGCAGTTAATTTATTTTTTTCTTAGATGTGAAATACTGGAAGTCCTGCATGCAATAGATTCATTCATGTCACGCTTCAGCACTACTGGCAACAGTCAATAATTGCTAACATTTTATTTTCTAAATTTCTCCATTTTAAGGATTGTGATTTGGCCGCTCTGTTAAATAAGCTTGAGAGTCTTGTGCTCTATCATCTCACATTTCTGCAGAACCCAAAGTACTACAGCACCTGAAGTGATTAATAAGCCTGATGACAGTGTCTCCATGAGCTAATGAGTGGAATAACCTCAGGAACCAGGGATTTGCCATTTCCTCAAAATGGATGTTAGATTGTTGCATGAGCAGCAGTCCTAGTTGTATCATACCTTGCGTGGGTAACAATGATTGAGCTTACAGATAGTGTGGAGTTGGGTGCATCTTTTGCCTCATTTATAAGCTGGAGATGAAGAGTTTGAGAACAGCCCTGAGGTGAAAGACTTAGGGGTGCCAGCTGACAAGAAGCTCAATATGAGCCAGCCACGTGCCCTTGCAGCCCAAAAAGAGTGCTTCAGCCTGGGCTGAATCAAAAGCAGTGTGGCCAGCAGGGTGAGGGAGGGGTTTCTTCCCTTCTATTCGTCTCTGGTGAGACCCCTCCTGCTGTGTCCAGCTCTGGTATAATTAGCATAGGAAAGGCATGGACCTGGTGGAGTGGGTCCACAGGAGGGCCACAGAAATGATCAGAGGGCTGGAACATCTCTCTTATTAAGAGATCAGCTGAGATAGTTGGGGTTGTTCAGCCTGGAGAAGAGGAGGCTCCAGGGAGATCTTATTGAGGCCTTTCAGTACTCAAGGAGGACCTACCAGAAAGGTGGGGACAGACTACTTCGGCAGGGCCTGTAGCAATACGACAAGGGGCATTTAAGCTCTCTTAGTTTAAATTAGCCCAATGGCTTTAAACTAAAAGAGTTTTGTTCTGACTAGATGTAAGGAAGCAATTTTTTACCGTGAGGGTGGTGAAATGGTGGAATATGATGCCCCATCTCTGCAAACATTCAAAGTCAGGGCAGATGGAACTCTGAGAATCCTGATCTAATTGAAGATGTCCCTGGTCATTGCATGGGGGTTGAACTAGATGACTTTTAAAGGTCCTTTATAAGAAAAAATATTTTATGATTCTTGCAATCTCTTCAGCCTCCTGTTCCTAGAACTGTGTACATCAGTCTTTGTAAGTTTATAAAGCCTTATCCAAACCTATGCTCCATATCATCTCTGCTGTCATTGTCTCCTCTAGTTAAAGGATGAAAAGACAATTATTTTCCTAAGACACAGCTGACATGCACTGCAGACAAAGCCTGTGCCAAGTTGCCAATGTTTTCTGATGGGATTATACAAATTCTCCAGTATTTTAGCTTTACATCTGAGGTGGATGGATAGAGGATCCATCCTTCTATTTCCATTCAGCCAGCTCAGAAGCTGGATAAACTAGCAGCTGACAATCTTTGCAGTGAATATCCAGAGAACCAGCCCCTCTGCCTCCACCTGTGTGCATACATGGAAGGCTGGAAAACACAAGATATGTATGTGTAGTTATGGAGGAAGACAAGATGACAATACATATAAGGAAGTTTGAGTGCATGCTGAATGCAAAATAATGGACCCTGCATGTGTATAAATAGCAGGGGAAGATTAATATGAGTAAATCTTGGTCTTTGCTGCTTTATTGTTACTCAACTAGGAGAGACAGGCTCATGTTTTAAATGGAGATGGATGATTCAATGCTCTTTCTTTTTGGTTTAGGTCAAGTAACAAATGTTTGTCCACTTCATTTTTGTCCTTTTCCTATCTTGCATTAAGTGTAAAAACATACTCTCCATATGAGATGTGCTTATGTCAGACAGATCATGAACCACAAGATTTCAAGCTGGGAGAGGGGCTTACTTTTTGCATGAGGTGCAACATTACAACTCTTCCCTGATAGAGATCTTGACATCTGTCTCATAAACTCACCACATGGGAAAGCTAGTCTCCTGCCATGGGGAAGAGGAATTTACCACAACATGAAGGCAGGAGATGAGTGATAGAGAAGTCATAACTCCTTTAGCTTTTGGCGTGATCCCAACCCTGCACAGGTGCACTAGTCCACGTTTTCAGCTGTTCAGACACTGTTGAAAAGTGCAGGCCCTCACACTGAAAAATGCCAGTGTTTCAGCTCTAGAAGTTCAAATGTCATGAATTTGACTACAGATAAAAATGAAAAGCTTAGACTAGAAATAATGAGAAAATGTCTGCACTGTTCATTATTGCCTTGGAGTTTTTGCACATTCAGAGCACACTTTTATCATCTCTCCCAACTGGACTTGAAACAGGGTTGGATACTTTGTAGGGTCTTTCATTTTTTTCTCAGCTAAAAAACACAGCCACTGTTTTGAGGTCCTGTAGTTTAAAAAAAAAAAAAAAAAAAAAAAAATCCCAGAGTCACAAAACTTAAAATGAAATAACGAAAATGGGCAACACTGGACCATACAACATAAAAGCTGTCCAAGTTCAAAAAGATCCATTTTCAAATGTCTGGAAAGAGAAGAATGTAAGAACAGGTACAAGGGTGTCAATAATGAGAAAGCATAGTTACTAAGAAGGAGACAAACAAGTTTGGGTTAACCAAGGACAAATCCTGATTTTAGTAATTCAGAGTACTCTGCAGGTAACCCATCCCAGCTTCACCCTTGAATGAATCCTATCTAAATTGCTCATCCTCTCTCATACCCTCCTGTCAGAGCCTGATCCTTCAACTGCAGCCACTGCTCTGTGATTCTCCCCAGTAGTATCCTCCAAACTGTGCCTCTGCATTGTTTTTGCAGAACTTCATTTGTTTTCCAAAATCTTGTATGTGATGGATGCTCCTGATCCCTCATATTGCAGGGCCAAGCTGACGAGGAATTATTACGTATTATTAATGTTGCTGTTTAAGGGATACACAAATAACACAATATGTATTTCCCTCAATCTCCACACATTTGAATACATATGTGTATTTCATATATTTTCACATATACACCTAAAAATGCATCTAGTAATCTACCTAGCTGCAGATATTCTTAGCTATTGCAAAGGTGGGAGGTTCAAAATAATAATATAAAAAAACCAGCCATGTGGGCAGTATATAGCAACAAATATACATGGAAGTCTGGGGTCATTAAATCTTTAATAGAAGCTGCAGTACACGACGAGATTTATGTCCAACACTCAATTTATACAAGTAAGAAGACTTTGGAAGGTGATGGTTATCTCATTTATTCTTGAAAATGGGAAAATAATAAAAAATTAGGAGAGTGGACTAAAATTTTATCCTTCGGCAATTCATTCCTTTTTTCTCCTTCTAGGGCCTGGTATGAAAAATTTAAAACTTTGAGAAACATTTGAAAAACAAAAATCTCAGTATGTTGCATTTGGTCAGATGAATCTGTATCGACATGTCTCAGCTTTACATTTCCAAGCCTTACAAAACATTTCTATTTTTTACAAAATTAGCTTTCTTTTTTGCTTTATAAAACAATATGAAGACATTGGGCTTTTTTAATCAGTTCATCAGCTTCAGAAATACTGTAGCAGACAAAATACATATAAGTACACAAAATCAGGTTAGTTGTAGGTACATTTATCTATGTATATATGTTAGTGAAAAACATTTTAAAAGTATATTTACTTGTTTTATAATAATATATATAGACAATTTCTGTGTACAGAGGAAATTATATGTAATTCAGTTCTAAATCTGAAGGAACTAAATACAGTTTCAAGAATTAAGTAACAATTGTATACATTCTAATTTGGCTCCTAAGAACCTTTCTTTTTAAATTAAGCTATTTTTCATTAAACCTAGTAGCTGTGGGGAAGCCAAGTGGCAGAAAGCTAAAGCTGTGCCAAATCTAAAAAGAGAGGAAGGGGAAAGACACAAAGAATTACAGGCTCATCAGTCTCAAATTTAGCCTAGGCAAAACAATGAAACAGCTGGTATGAGGCTTGACTAATAAGAAAGTAAAGGAAGACATTATAACTAATGGCAAGCAATACAGAATTATGGAAAACAGACTTCTGCTAACTAGCTTGTTTAGATTAAAATAATATTCAGATGGATACAAATAATAATGTACTGTAATGTAATAAACTGTACCCAAATTTTCCTTTGAATTCTACTCGATTCTACAGAGGCACTTATTTAAGTGCCATAAATAGCTCACAGTAAATAGATGGGATGTGCTGTGTCTGTTGGTGCCACACAGTAGTCCAGAGGTCTTGGTTCTTGTCCCTGTCACAGCCCAGTGTGTTCAGTTATGTATATGAGCAAAACAAAACAAAACAAACAAACAAAAAAAAAACAACCCATAAAATTATTACCAATCCATATGGAGGAAACTGAAAGATTGAAAAAATTATAAATAATGAATGAGATGAAGAGCTATGTGGTTCTTTTAGTAAGTAGGTCACAAGTAAAGGCTTTTTACATGGAGATGGGAAGTTCTGAATGCAAGAAGAGAGAGTGAAAGCTGCACTTCTTTGAGAGGACTCTACCTTCGAAGCAGAGACTTTGAGAGACTCATTGATGCATACTTTCCCCCTCTTCATGACAGCCACCCTCCCCAGCTCCTCTCATAGAGGATTTCTGGGAGTTTCCTCTTCCCAGATGCTAAGCGGCCTTACTGCAGCAGGTATAGCTATAAAATGATTCAGTGGATGAAAATGATACCTAAAACATAGAAAATAGGAATTAAGGTCTCATTTTTAAACCAAAGTGTGACTAATACTTGCAGTAACACTTCAGTGTTGTGATGGGTTCTCTGAAAAATTAAAATTAAGACTGCTTGTAATTTAAACACTGAATTTGGTCAAATAACTCCTAGGGGTCTATGCTGTGTAAGAGGTCAGACTACCTCGTCACAGTAGTGCTTCCTCACCTTATAAATATGAATGATAATACTCTCTATGTGTTTCTTAAAGCCCAGTATCTGGGAAACATGATTACATAGCATTTTCAGCTTCCTTTTAAAAAATAATTTGCAAAAAGTTGTATAAAACTAGAATAAAGGTTGAGAAAGCAGAAGACAAATGGAGATAACTTTATACTTCCTATTTTTAAAGAAATCTCGTAACTTCTAAGCCAATCTTGATTTTTTTTTTCCTGTGGATTTCTTGACAGATCACAGACAATTCCAGTTTTCTCCTTTGCTGGCTTCCCCAGGCAGCAGTACTGATGTTTTTCTGCAAAGAATGTGTCAGATTTATCTATGTGAAGGCAAAACTCTGAATTTCAGTGCAATAGTCTGTTTCTTCAGTTCTTACTAAAGAACAAATGTATGAAATTATCAGGCCTCATCTTATTTTGCAGCTCTGCTTAATGGTATCAGGCTATTCTCTCCCTACATTTTCCTACTCCATTGGGGGATTGCCAAAAGACTTTGTTGCATAGTTACTGCACTCTTTGAAATTTTTTCATGGAGTCACTCAGCAAAAGCATGAGGAGTTTTGGGCTGAGCTCTGGGCTGGTCCTTAGAGACTTTTTGACAGCATAAATACCCTTCATGTCTGCAGTTTTTTAGTCTCCTTCTAAGTATTATACTCTTGAAAGAATAGAAATTAATCCAATAATTAATGATACTACGCTTATAGTATGAAAATTTAAAACAGAAGTAAAATCTACTGTAAGTCGGCTCCTGACTTAAAGAGAAGTTTTAGTTATAACATCAGCAAAACTGGAAATCACTCTAATTTTCCTACTATTTCATCTGACATTGTCTGAATTTCTTGTGTGTTGTGAAAGCTGGAACATTTCTTCTCCTAGAAAAGTAGTGTCCGTTCTTTTAAAGCCTGTAAAAGTGAATGGCCTGTCATTGGAGCAGCTGTTATTGCCCCTCTCCTTAACAATTAGAATAAAAAATAAACTTCTCAGCAAGAGTCAGCTCAGAAGCAGTCCTGGTGTTTCTCTTGCCTTTTTTCAGCTTCATTTTTCCCCCTCAAAATGTAACAGGCAGGTGACTAATAGAAGAACACAGCCTTTGTGCTCTATGTGTAAGGCCATTAATTTGAGCCACAGAGATGGATGGCTCTCCAGTCCACTCTTCTTTGTTGTACTGCATCTGTGATTACCCTGGAGAATAAAAAGAATGAAAAAGTGGCTCCCTTGTCTCTCTTCTTTATTACTCCAGGCACAGAGTATCATTATCAGCCTCGGAGTTGATATAAGAAGAGCCCTCAGGTTAGCGAATGTACAAGTAGTGAAATGGTAGCTAAGATTCCTTTTGGGCCCTCCCTTCTCACATGATATCACCTGTGTAGTTTATTTCCAATAATTTTCTATATCTAGCAGTCAATCAGGATGCAACAACCTGGAGCATATAGAAATAAATTCTTAATAACAATCAAACCTGTGCTTTCTATGATAATACTAATAAAAACCCCTAATATTTTCTGTTTTCCTTGTGTAACTCAGCATATTTCCCCACTCCACCCTCCTCCTTACAGCCTTCTGTTCTTCTACATTTGCAATAAAGCATCATTCTACACCCTTGATAGATTATACATTCTTCACATCCCCACATCCCCTTCCTTTTTGCTGTCTGTTACATTCTCCATCTGTATCCCCAAATACAAGTAAAGAAAATATTAACTGTAACCTGGGGAATATTTTTTTGATGGATAGTCAAACTTGTCAGGAATGTTTTTGTAGCAAAATTACAGTTTTCATCATATCTTTCAGCCATCACACCAAGTGAGTGAGACTTGTCCACCTCTGTTGTGTCCCATTCAACAACAAATTTTTTAAAATGGTGTCTGTCCAAGTGGTTTACAATCGCTTGGTTACTGTGGCCAGAATTCAGACATAATATTCTGTACTGGTAAAAGCAACACAGATTACAATTATGGGAAGAATATCAGAAAAATGTAGGATCTTTATAAACTTGCAAGCTGGGACCTGAGGCAGAAAGCGGGGAAAAGGAGCATTGCAGGTTGGACATAATACTGGGAGTAGTAGGAACATTGCTGATATTGAAGAGATGTCACACTGATTGTAGGTTAGGGAATCTGTTTTCCAGTCATTCCTTTAACATGTTTTTTGATAAATATGGCAATCTCTTTATCATGTACATAAGAGTCTACGTTGGGGTTAGATCTCATCATTTTTCTTTCATCTAAATAATTGTATTTTGTCTGTTGTTTTGTCTGTTGTTTACTGAAACATGGAAAACTTCTCCATTCCCTTAGAAAAGTCTTGGGTATTTACAAATTTTCTGCTTATTTTTATGCTGATAAAGATGGTAAAAGCCTTCTTTAAAAATTTTATTCTTTTTTCTTATAACCTTAAATAAGCATGGTATCTTCCAAAACCAGAACAAGAGTCTAGAATATGATTTCACTGACACCAAGTTGTATTTTGGAGCAATAGGAAACAGAAAAAAAGGTGCTTCCATTCATTGTCCTGTGATTTTGACACAGGACTCGGTGAGTCAGCAGAAAATTTTCCAGGGGGTAGTAATTTGTCTTGAGCCAAAATGTAATTTTTCCTTTGTTTTTCAGAAAGATAACCCTCCTGATTTCTCAGTGTGATCCCAAATGATGTCTTTTATTTACTTTTGAAGTTATGTAAGAATTTTAGCTGAACTCTTAAATGGTAGAACAGCTTATAAAGGAAAACTCTTATTTTGAAGCAAAAAGTGGAAACATTTCACTCTGAAAGATATCAATTACTTGTAACCATCCTTGATTTTCTACCTAATTCAATCCAATTTCCATTCCAGAACTATAACCATGAGAGGTTTCCTATTTGTCAATGAAATATTACCACTTCCCCCTTAAATATCCAAGGGAGCATTAATCACCAACTATTAGGAAATTAGTAATTAAAACACTCAGTCGAACTAAGAAATACCTAAGTCACAACAGTCCTTATCTGAGCCTTTCCACTTCATGGGAACTGTCATCAACAGTCCCTCGGCGGAAGGGAATGCAATCCTGAATTATTCCTTCCATCTTTGGCTGAAAACCGAAGTGCTGTGGAAAAGCTTCATTGAAAGTGCTTATTCTGCAGTCCTGTCTTGGAGGCAGAGGGGAGCCAGGATTTAGAGACTGGGACCTTCCAAGAGCATTATACACTCTGTTTGCTTTTGCATGTAAATTTTTTTTCTGCATACTCCTGCATCTTTTATTTTCCTTTTTTAATGAACCTATCAATTAGGCAGATGAAGCAAAAATAGCATAATAGAAATAGCAAAGTTTTCAAATTCTTTAGTAAGGAATATACTTCCTTAGGGACTTGGCATAAAACCTCTCTCATTTTCAGGAACAGGAAGGTTATTAACTGTTTCTTGCCTCCATGTGGCCAGGTGAGTTTTTCCATGTGCAAGAACCGGAGTAGTAAACTCACTGAATCACAGCTAGCCAAGGATAAATATTTTAAGGTCCTGACCTGTGATGGCTCTGTTCTTGTGACAGACAGCTCCATGGTAACTGTGGCCAGCAAAATATGAGTGCATGTCCTTTCCTGCTGAGTGTCTTCATAGAAGTGCATAGAGATAAAACAGAACTGAGTAGAAATGACATAGTGATCTACTGAATATTAAAACTGCTTTGAAAATCTGTGGGGAAATCTGGATCTAAGTGAAAGTATTTAGAACAGTTCCTCTGTGACATAATGGAGCCAGGATTTCATCTTGTAGAAGGCAGAGGAGACTGTTTCCTTGCTATAAAGGTTTTATTTTGTTCTATAAATTGAACTGTAAAGACACACATTTTCCCTTCAATTCTATAGCAGCATCCAAGAACTATAGAAAAATATTTTTCTTTTTTTCTTTTTATTTTCTGTTTTTATCTTCTCAGACTTGGCAATGCTGAACACAGAAATCAAATATAAAGACACTGGAGATTTTGAAAGTGACCAGAGAATATAAAAATATTAACAGTCTAAAACTGAGGTCTATCATTTTCTCCTGTTTTTGTCAATGTACTTATTTCAAGGCCTTTTTTCAGCATTGCTGTGGTCATCAGGGACCAGATCTTCTGCACAACCCACACTGCTCCATTTTATACAGTATGTCCTTCAACCGAAGAAAATGTTCTGTTAAACCTATTTTGTTCTTTGGCTGAATTCCTATGTCAGTCACATTTTCTGAGCAACTCCTTAAGACTGGGATTAAGGGATATGACCCACTTCAAGTAGCATCAAGTACTCATAAATTTATTGAGATCCATAGGGGTTTTGTTAGTTTTGACCACCATATTGTCATAATAACACCTCAAAGAGCTGAGTACACCAAAAATGATCTTCAGGCAGCAATCACACCCTCCTCATTAAGGCCCGAATCACTGCCAAGTAGATAATTTCACACGGCAATTCAGTTAATCAAGTTTCAGGGAGGGATGAGCCAGCAGGTCTACTGAGGAATCAAGGAGGCTCAATGGTTCCCTAACTCACTAATAAATGTTGCTGTTGTCTTAGAAGTACAAATTCTGATACTGAACAGCTAACATGTGGCATACACTCAGGAGCTGGGTTTGCCATAAGAAAAACCACTTTTGTTAGCTGCCTAAGTACACAGGTTCTCAAATGACCTAATAGATTCCCCAGCAGACCTGCTCAGAGTCCTGCATGGCTTCCAAAAAAGGTGCTTTTACACAGACTTTATGCCATTTAATTTGGACTCTCATTTCAGTATGGTTTCCTGATATCTCAAATTAAAACAACTGTGCTTTACCTCACTGCTTAATTTAAACTATATGGAATCACTTGACATAAACATGCGGTTAAGGCAAAAAAAGTTCTTTTCAGTCTATGTACCAATGTGTAAAGCCACGACTAATGAATCCACATAGAAATTGTGAAGTATTCATGAAATAATCTTGTAGAATCATAAAACTGCTCTTATATTTAGTGACTATTCCCAAAACTTTTAGACGTGTTGCAGTAAAGATAATTGAACTGTTTTTATCCTTATACATTTTGTTTTTTACCTTCCAGAGAAAAGAAAGAGCAGGATCCAGTTCACAAATGGAAGCGTTTAAATCACTGAAACTGAAGATACACAAAGTCTGAATCTAACTTTTCTTGACTGAGAATTCCTGGTTCCATACCATCTATTAGGTTCAGCATTTACCAGTCTGAATTAAAGAAACACACTACCAAAAAATTTCTATTGAAATTATTGATTGAAAAAAATTCTATTGAAAAATATTGATTAATATATTGATCAATATATACTGGATACATTGATTGGATAATTTAGAGTTAGAAGGCTTGTGTTTGTTTCAGGTCATAGAACAGAGAACATTTTCTAGTGACAGAAAAAGCTTACTCTATCTTGCCTGATAGTTAAATAAATTTATTTCAGAATGTATAAATATAAAAATATGAGACCAGAATTTGATCTCCTTTGCAGAGGATACTCGTTCATACACGCACAATATGCTGGTCCAGCATGCAGCAAACCAGAACCAATGTACATTTATCTGATTGAATTTACGTGGCAAAAGGGAAGTTTCCGCAATATCTTTTGACTTTATGTTAATTCAAACACGTCTTTTAGATATAATGTAATGCCCCAGGTTGCAAATGTAAAATACATAAATTTATATATATGTATGCCTGCTTCTAAATATCCAAAATAAATATTTTAAATTACGGCCACTTTTGTTAATGTTAAAATTGGTTATACACAGATTTAGTAATTGAAACTCTTTTTGGTGATGAATTAGAGGGTTTTTTCTTTTTTATTATTTTAAAGAAGACTGTATTTTGACAGATTATAGAAAAGTGTCAGTCTCTTCTCCCAAGTAACCAGGGACGGGATAAGAGGAAATGGCCTCAAGTTTGTACCGGGGGAGGTTTGGAAGGGATATTAGGAAAAATTTCTTCACAGAAAGGGCTGTCAAACATTGGAAAAGGCTGCCCAGGGACGTGGTTGAATTGCTGCCCCTAGAGGTGTTTAAAACGTGTAGATGTGACACTTAGGGAAAGGGTTTAATGGGGGACTTGGCAGTGCCAGGTAATTGTTGGACTGAGTGATCTTTTCCAACCTAAATGATTCTATGATTAAAACAGATATTTCTTATATGTTAAATGAACAGTTCTATTATAGAATCTACTTGTAAAACAAATATTAACACTGAAGTTAATTAGTTGTTCAGTGCTTAAGCTCAAAAGGAATGTCTCTAGCTTTTAGATGAACAAAGAAATGGTTTCTTTCTTTGAAGCTGACCTAACCAATTTTTTTCTGAATATACTGAACAGGTTAAACTGTTTGTTTCCATGGTAACAAAAGTTAATCAGAAGATCTTTTAAAGTCATCACATTAAGTGCATATAATAAGCAAAAAAAACCAAAAAAAAAAAAAACCCAGGAGTGAAAAATTATTCAAGAGTAAGTGTGAACTGAGTGACATTAAAACTTGATCCAACTTTACCAAAAACTGTCATTTTGTGGAACCAATTTAAAATTAATTTCCCTTACCCTTGTTTAAATTTTAATAAACTCTGGTGATACACATATTTCAGGAACATATATAGTCTCATCTGCAACTGCATCAACTTTCTTGATATACTCTTAATGTATTAATACTCAGGAATTCCATGTCATTGGTCCATCTCTTTTGGTCCATGATATGTCAAGTATGTACTTTTCTGGGTAGGGGTTGCACACAGTCAAATGAGTAATTTAGGATGTAAGATCTGTTAGAGATTTCTCTTTTCAGGCTGCTCTGTAAATACTATAATTTTACAGTATCTTATAGCTTTTCTTTAGAAAAACCTTCCATCTGCAACTGGGCTTAACAGACCTTCGAAAAGAAAGAAATTACAGAGATTGGAAAACATCGCTTTCCTGGTCCCTTGTAAAAACTGGGTTTTAGATTTTGCTGACTTACACTGCTTTTAAAGAATTTCTATCACCCTTTTTTTACAACTGCCATTTAGACAGATTTTGTCATTGTGCTAGAATGACAGCTGAACACAAATGATATGTCTGAAGAGCTCTCTAGTTCGCCTTCAGAAAGATTAGCAAAACCCTCCACCTATAACATCTCCAGTAAAAAAACACTCTTAAAGGGACATTAGCAGATGTGATGGAGAAGAATATTTCCTTTCCCCAAATTAACATGCTGCCTGAACACACACATCCAGATGCCTTGCCTGCTAGGTGAAGAATACCAGAGTGGGAAGAACTGTTTTTTCTCCCATACCACAGACTGAGAAGATTGCTACTAAGAAACCACATAGTCCAGCATCTTGTAAAGGCCGATAGGATGTAAGGAGAAAGTCTGAACTCAAGTAACACTTAAGGACTGTTATCAATACCATAAAATCACAGAATCATAGAATATCTCAAGTTGGAAGTGACATACAAGGAAAATCTAGTCCTACTCCTGGCCCTGCACAGGACACCCCAAGAGTCACACCCTGTGCCTGAGAGCATTGTCCAAACACTTCTTGAACTCTGTCAGGCTGGTGCAGTGAACATTTCCCTGGGGAGCCTGTTCCAGAGCCCAGCCACCCTCTGGGTGAAGAACCTTTCCCTAATATCCACCCTAAACCTCCCCTGACTTAGCCTCAGGCCATTCCCTCAGGTCCTGTCACTGGGCACAAGAGTGAAAAGATTGGTACTTACCCCTCCACTTCCCCTTGTGAGGATGTTGAAGACCACAATGGGATCACCCTTCAGTCTCCTTCTCTCTAGGCTGAAATAAAAATGACCTCAGGGCTCCTCATAAGACTTCCCCTCCAGACCCCTCAGAATCCTCCTGGCCCTCCTTTGGACAACAGCTTAATAGCATAATGTCTTTTTTTTTTTTTAATTGTGCTTAAAAAAGTTACTTTGCTAATATTTGTAACGTTTTTCATATCCTACACTCCTGGGAAATACCAGCTAACACAATAAATCTCAATAAGAATAATTTTAATTGCCTGGATTGAAAACAGTAATTTAAAAGTGCATCAACTAGCTCTTGCTTTGCTCCGTTATGCGTGCCACTCTATATTACACTGCCAGTCTCACTGCACTTCAGTTTAAGATGCCAAAAAATGGGTGATGTTTTCATATAAACCTCTGTGAGGTGCAGAAACATTGTCTCTGAGATATTAAAGCAGGAAGTTGACAGATACGCTGTTCTCTTTTCTGAGTTGATGCTTCCTGGTTAAACAGAAGTTTTGGTATACTCTGCATCCTCATTCTTGTCACGATCCTTTCTGACTCCATAAATAATCTCTTTCTGTGCTCTTGCTCATGTTAGGAGGTGAGCAGTTCAAACTCTCCTGTGCAGTCACACAGAACCCAGAGCTGTTTCTAGAGCAAGGAGCGGGGCCACATAAAGGTGCACATACGTGATACATGTGCCGGCTGTCCCTGGAAGGGATGCTGGCAGGGGGAGCTGCGCGGGCTCTGTGAGGAGAGGCAGGCCGGTTCCAGCTGGCTCCAGCAGACCCATCTCAGGAGATAACTGGGGCGAGTGTGGGGTGCCCTTGTGAAAGCATATTTAAGAAAGGGAAAAAAATCTGGAAGAGCAGAGGAGTGGGGGGGGGAAGTGAGAATCAGCAGTGTGAGCACCAAGGAGGGAGCAGGATGAGGGGGAGGAGGTGCTCCAGGCACTGGAACAGGTGCTGCCTGGCGGCCCACAGAGAGGCCACGGTGACACAGAAATTCACGCTGCAGCCTTTGTTAAGGACACAGGCTGGAGCAGTTCCCAGAGGACTGCAGGAGCAGGGGAAGGACCAGCAGAGTCACAGTTACTCAGTGACCATAACTCCCATTCCTCAACCCCGTACACCATGTGGGGTGGGGATGTCAGGGGAGTCAGGAATGAAGTTGAAGCTGGGAAAGGGGAAGCTGTAGTTTTATTTTTTGCCTCAGGTTCTTACTACCAAAATCTATTTTAATTGTCAATACATTAAATTAATTTTCTCTAATCCAAGTCCATTTTGCCCATGACAGTAACCATTCAGCAACCTCCCAGGCTTTATCTCTAGCAACAACCATTTTTCATCCGCTGTTCTCACTGTTCCATTGAGGAGAAGCAGTGAGTGAACACTGTGGTAGGACTGTGGCCCTTAGCCAAAGTTAACCCACCACTATCATGAATGTAGCTCCTTGCTTCTAAACCTTGTTCATGACTACTGTGGCCACACTGTGATCCTTGCAATAATAAAATGAATCTTATACAGTGCAGGTCTTTTTATACCCTGAGTGGGCTGGCCCTGTCACCGACCCCTGGTGACACAGACCCTGTCCATGCTCTGCCTGCTATGATAGAGCTGCTATCAGAGCAGGGGGAGGGTGGTGCCAGCCCAGCCCTCAGCTTCCCAAGAAAAAGCGTTTTTGTTCTTCAGATTTGCTTGAATGCAGAGGAACAAATGATAACTCAGGCATATGAGGACAGTGGCCGACATAGCCTGCTGTCGCTCCTGTCTGTGTGGGGACAGCTTGACATCCAGGGCTGTGGCCACATCTCAGATCCCTATCACCCCCAGCCCACCCCACCTCCCCCGGGCCTCGCTGTCAGGGCTGGGGCAGAGGGAGGTGGAGCCCAGCACGGGGGTGGAGACAAATAAATGTGCTGTCTGAACACTGGGGAGCTGTTCAAGTGTTTGACGTGCTGACCCAGTGCCTCTCTGGCTGTGTGAAAGCCTAGTATCCTCTGATCCTTATATTCTCTAATACCCTCTCGTGTAGTTTGTAAAAGGATACGTGAACACTCTCTCAGAATATTAATCAGTGTGCAGTTATGTTGGAGAAATTGTTTCTAGGCTTTTAATGAGGATTAAGTATATGTTTAACAAGTAGTCCAATGCTTCTAAATGAGAAATTAAGAAAATCCCAGTTGCAAGCAGGTGAAATTCACGTGGTAATCCACCTCAAACAGGAATCCGCAAGCAGAATGCATTCAAACTTTCCTAATTATTTGTTATTTTTATTAACGTGGCTTAGGCTTGGAATTCTTGGATGAAAAAGGATTCTAAAAAATATTCTAACATTGTAATATTCTCATTAAATTTTTAATGAAAATTCATGCTCTTATCCTACAATGTTAAAAAATCTCTCTGTGTGGTGCAATACACATGCATAATTTTTTTACTCTGTTCTAGAAATATAGATTATTTACACAAATTCACAATTACTATTCACATTGTTTAGTTACAGAAATTTAAGGCTGGGAAGTCATGATCAGTGCAACACCGCACAATCACTAGTCCTGGCTCCGTGACTCTGCTTTTACCAATCTGCTGGCTCACACTGTGACTGTCTGCCTTGTAACCTGATTTCAGCTGCATTATTTGTATTAGGGGAAGGGAAATGAAGTTCTATATCACTGAGACTCATCTCACCATGAAAATGCAACACCGGCAGTGTGCACTGTCTTCTGAGAAATGCTCTCACTCCTACAATTTCAATGTAACTTTTAAACTCCTTACAGAGCAAACAGAATACAGTAGTGTTCTGGGTCAATTTTGGAAGACCCCAAAGTTTTCTGTTACCTTTAATGGGGTGTTAAGTGCTGGCTAAAATGTTTGCCCATCATTAACACAACTACTGCAGGAAGACCTGGACAAATTACAGATGGGCAATTATCAAATGTATGAAGTTTAACAAGGGAAAGTGCCAGAATCTGCACCTGGGATGGGGCAACCCTGGATGTGTGTATAGACCAGGGAAGGAGAGGTGAGGAAAGCAGTGCCACAGAAAGGGTTCTGTGGGTCCTGGTCGATGGCAAACTGAACATGAGTCAGCAGTGCCCTGGCAGCCAGGAGGGCCAACCCTGTCCTGGGGGCATCAGACACAGCATCGCCGGCCGGGCAAGGGAGGGGATTGTCCTGCTCTGCTCTGCACTGGGGCGGCCTCACCTCGAGTGCTGGGGGCCGCTTTGGGCGCCACAGTATAAAAAAGACATAGCTTAGTCTATTATTCTACTGGGGCATCATTATATCTCATCTTTTACTAGCATTATTTATAGGAAAATTAAATGGTTTTGTTTTAGTTACAAGACAACCAGGAATTTAATTTGGAAAAAAACCCTAATAAATATTTCTGAAATTATTTAAACTAGGCGTTTGCATCTGCAATGTGTTTCCCTCATTGTATTGAAAGTAGAGAAGAGGTATAGAGCACTTCAGATTTCCAGTTTCTAGACTGTCACTGAAGTTTAAATTAAGATGGCATCAGCAGCCATCTGTCATGGCTTCTTATGTATAACATATGACACCCCGTTGCATTTTATTTAATTACTCCTTTATTAAGCATAATAAATTATGATTTATTTATGTCTTGTCTTTTAGTAAGTGCTTTGGTCTCTTTGGAATAGACCCTTCATTTCAATTACTCTGCTAAAGACCAAAATATCTATCTGAGAAGCAGTTTAATCAATCTAACTAAAACTGATGAACACTCTCTTTCATTATTATGTTGCTTTTGAGTCTCCAGATAGTCTCTACTACTATTCCATACTCCATCTGAAATTCAGACAAATAACTTACTGGATTTTTCTATCTTTTAGGAAAATGATATTCACATTTTGAGTTTTTTCTGTTACTTTTGTCTCTACAGCAGACAGAAATAAAACTTGTTCTGCTCGTTCCTCATTACAAAAGTACTCATTTGAACACTACTACAATTCCAGCCTTTACACCTAGAGAACATTTTTTCCTCAAGACTTCATCACAAACTTTCAGTATTACTGATGCAAATAGCAGAGATAGGAAGAACACCTGTACTGCTAGCGACACCAGCACCTAGCTAGCATTGCATCTTTCCCTTTTCTAGCAATCCTATAATGTAAAAAAGCATCTTACCTACAGAGTTGTTTCTGGGGAGGAGATAAAATAACTGATGTCCATGAATACTTGCTAATCATATATCTATTAATCTGCACAGGATAACAACTGAATCTAAACTCATGATTTTAGGTTTGCATTAATTCATTAATTCAGGCTTTCACTGAGCTATAGCTTGATGAATGCACTGATTATTTGTGCCCATGTTCATTAGTATTCTTTCTTGTGCAATGTGAGAAGCAGGCAACTGAATTACAATATAATGCATACAACATATTTATACCCACATTTTCCTTGCTTAAAATAGTTTTGCCAGATGATTTCTTTGCCTCTGCACCAGCCTCAGATATAGTGCTCAAATCTTAATAGCGGAGTTCCTTTAGCTTCTGTAATATAAACACATAACAGAAAATTCCTTATTGTGCTTTTTGAAAATAATGCAGGTATTTGTCCCAGAAGAGAGATTTCTGCAAAGCAGCCCAGCTCAATATACTCAAGCATGGCATGAGTTGTTCAGTCTGGAGAAGAGAAAACTCTGGCAAGTCCTTAGGCAGCCTTTAAGCAGGCTATAAGAAAGATCATAGAACCACAGAATGGTTACTGTTGGAAGAGATCTTAAACATCATCTAATTCCAATGCACTTGCCATTGGACAAGGTTAGTTGGAGTCCCATGCACCCTGGGCTTAAATACCTCCAGGGATGGAGCATCCACAGCTTCTCTGGGCAGCCTGTTCCAGTGCCTCACTACCCTCACAGTAAACAATTTATTCCTAGGATCTAATAGAAACCTACTCTCCTCCAGCTTAAAGCCATTCTCCCTTGTCCTATTACCACATGCCCTTGTGAACATTCCCTCTCCAGCTCTCTTCATGTGCTGGAAGGTGCTAGAAGCTCCCCTCAGAGCCTTCCCTTCTGCATTCTCCAGGCTGAACAGCTCCAACTCTCTCAGTCTGTCTTCATGGGATAGGGGCTCAACAATAGGTTGATAGGATCAACGTAGTGACCCTCATCTGGGCTCATTCTGACAGGTCAATGTCTCTCTTGTGCTGGGTCTGTTGTGATAGGAAAAGGGATAGTGGTTTAAAACTACAAGAGGGTCCATTTAGATTAGAAATAAGGAAGAAGATTTTTATGGTGATGGTGGTCAAACACTGGCACAGATTGCCTAGAGAGGTGGTAGATGCCCCATCCCTGGAAACACTCAAGGTGTTGAATTGGGCTCTGAGCAACCAGATCTAGTCAAAAATGTGGGATGTTGGACTAGATGAGCTTTACAGGTCTTTTTGAACCCAAACTATTCTGTTGTTCTGTGCTTAATGTAAATGTGCAGAACAGCAGTCTGCCTGCTTTTATGCAGTCCTTCAAAAAGGGATAAAAAGCATGCAAATGGTGAAAAGTAGAAACTGCTCATTGCTGTTGCTTTGATTTGTTATCTTTACAAATTGATAGGCTAATTATTTGAATTTATTTCCATCAAAATATACACTTTTGAAAATAAACTTATTTTTTTCAAAATCCACATTTGAATAGCAGCGTAATAAGACAAAAAAAGAGAGAAAGAAAAAATAAATTAATTTAACAAGTGTATAGTCACTAAAAAGAAAGAATGAGTCACATAACTCATAACTCAAGGTTTTCTTGTGGTTTTTTTCACAGTATGATAAAAAAATTGGGAAAACCGAAATGTGACAGAATTTAAGAACACAGAAATTTGCCTCTCAGAAAAAGCTTATGTCACCTATGCTTCCCGTGTTTCTCATCGTTTTTGATATCCCAAATATTTTTTGTATCAAGGCCTTCAATGCTTTTTACTGTCCAGTCAAACTTCCTGAAACTATTAGCAGTTAGGCAAAGGTCACAGTTCCCAGGCTGTGAACCCCTGGCAACTAACTGAAGCTGGGTGGACTTAGTATTTAAATGCATTAAATCATTTTGATATCTGAATGCAAAACTCCAAAATGGCTAAATGAGGTTTTTTTCAGACTCATCTTGCTCTCTCTCAAAGCTGGTATTAGTAGGACTCTCATAGGGGGACAAGTATAAAAATAGGTTCTATGGATATGTCAGGTGGTCATAAAGCACTCAGTGTGTCATGCTCTCCTCAGCACTCCTTGGAGGACTTTTAAGTTGTGAACATATGAAAGCATAAAAATAACAGAAAGCCCAGCTCCCATCCCATGTTTTGCTGTAACTAGTAGGTCAATGTAACTATGCCCTCTCACCCAAATCCACAGTCTAGCACTCTAAGCTTTGTGAGCATTATGAAACTAAGTGACTCAGGAGCTTTAAGCAAGCCTAAGTGGATTAAAATTCCACAGCTTTCCATTGCATAGTGAGCATTTTAGTTTTTCCTACTTGCATGGTCAGGAATGCTATACTTGCATCCTTTTACTTTTCTGAATGTTACACTTCACTCTGCACATTATGAATTCATTGGAGTCATATATGTATTTTATGGATCTATCTAGCTTTTCTTTTCCAGAAATGTAAATTCATATAAAGATATAGATAAGTGCCAAAATTAAAGAAGACAGTGAAGGAAAATGAAATGCCATACCTTGATATGTATTACTTGACATTAGCCACCAGTTGCTGACATTAATTTAACTAGTTATTTTTCTTAGCCACTCTAGCTCTTTGTGCTGTGAGCTGCTGCAAACAGTAGGATTTTTGTTTACCTTACTCTCTACAAGTGGGGTTAATTCTTCTGCATGCCACAGTTCTCTTGAGTTGTTTGTTAGAATTCAGGCCAAAAGATATCTGATGAGAAAGCCATTTTAATGTACAGCTGTAGAATAAATTATACTACTTTATTATGTTACCTTAGTAATATTTCTTCCTTTTCTTTTTCTGTTCGCTATTACTTTTTTAACATACTTTCTGAAGTAAAAGGTTTTGAGTCTCTCAAAAACAAAGTTAATTTTACATAATCACATATAACATTTTAAAACCTATATTACATTACCATTTGTTGAAAATTCCAAAACTATAGCACATCTTTTTCCACAGAAAATTTTGATTACGTACTGGTGTTTTAATGAGTCATATGGCATGATTTTTCTGCTGATTCTAAGAAGAAGAAAATATCTGTGAGTTGTGAAGCTCGTGGAAATCGCCCACAGATACATGTTTTAGAATTCTTTGCAATTTCCAGATCATTTTGCCACTGCAATACCATTCTGAGAGTTAGTGTGCACTAGAAAAAAAACATAACAGAAATAGCTCCATGACCTACAGGGCTTTCTTGATTTTTTCTCATTCTGATAAGGTAAAATATGTAAGTGAAAGTGAATAAAGTCAAAGCAATTTTTGAAATTCAAAATAATGTTCTAGATGCATTGTATCTATCCATTTGGCGAGACTTCTTTCATCTAGTTTTATGACTTGTGTCTGTAACAGTTGACAAGACCAAATTCTTTTTTTTTTCCTAAACACAGCTTCCATAATGCTAGGAAATACTATCCCATTCCATATGGAAATCAGTAGAGAATAGGTGCATTAAATGGAATGACAATGCAACATAGGACACCATAGATGAACCAAACCTGGGATGTTTCCTTTGTAACAATCTTCTCTTGCTTCTTTTCCCATGCAGGCGCTTGTGCACAGTTATCTATTACTCATAAATGTGTAAATGGCCATAAAGCCACACCTGTGATTCTGAGAGTTCAGGTTTTTAGGTTCTTGTGTGGGCGTAGCCTGCTGCAGTCACCTTATCCATTTGCTGCATCTGACCTGGCTCATATTTTATACAAATTGCGAGCGATGTAGGAGGGCTGCAGGAACATATGGTTAATTATTTTTGCCAGGCACCCTTTATCTTTTCTCATAGAGTCATTGTTCACCTACAGAGGGAACAGAAGGACTCTTATTGCTGTGTTTTGTCATATGTGGCATTCGTCAGCCCTGCATTTTATTTTTTACCCATTACATTTGTGGATTCTTAAAAATTCTGCATGAATTCCACTTCTACTTATTTGAATTACAGAACCTGCACTTCTATGTTTGAAAAAAATTCAGAGGCTGAACCACCTTTAGATATCCCTAGCACAACAGCATTCAATCTGCTTCTTTGCAAATAGATGTGATTCATTAGCCCCATCTAAGGCATGGCACAGGCTCCCCAAATGGCATAGAAATGACTAAGACATGTAAATAGGATTAGGAAGAAGTGGCCAGAAATTCCTCAGACTGGAATTTGAACTCCTCATAGTCTGAGATTAAAACTATTGTTGAATCCTTCCTTACTAACTAATATTCCTTGTTTAATTTCTCTTATTTGCTACTTTATTTTCACTGATAAAAGTTACTTAAATTGGTTCTAAACACCACTAAAGACCTACAATTCCATTAACTATATCATGCACCCATGGAGAAAGGGCACAAATTTCCACCAAAATATTGGAACCTTGTGTTCAGTCCTCCCAGACAGTCTCATTAATATTGTGGATATTTGTCTTTGGAAAATCTGTGCCATCCACTTTCTTTCATAGCCCAGCTATTTTTAAATTTTCACATTGGAATGCAGTCAATGAGTGCAGACTACATTTACTATCTTGCTTAGAACACATCTGGTTGGAAATTTTTCATTATTATCATTTATTACAGAAATGGCTTATGAAAAAAAACCCCACAACACAACCTTAAAATTACTTTCTATCAGGTTGTCAATATAGAATATTTTGAAACATTTTTTATTAATTGTCTTCAAGAAGAAATTTTAACTGAGTTTTCCCATCAACCTATTGACTTTTTAAAATATTTTATTTGGAAACTTGTTCTTTCAGAGGAGGGTGAGGGGAATACAACAATTCAAAATGGCTCCTGGGATATATATAGTGAGGCACCCATAAAGCTCCAAGGTTTTGGGGCAGTATACTACAAAAACATAAATTTTCACTGGATTTAAAAGAAAATTAAACTAAGTGAAGTCAGGTAATTAAAATAAAACATTTTTTACTTCATTTTCTGTTTGGAAATGCCAAAACATGTCATTTTGACTTTTTCTAAACCTCCATCCATTCTGGATCAATTAACCTAGAACTTTTAAAAGACATTTATTAAAGGAAAAAAGAGGTTAACTCACACAATTTCATTAAAAATCTTGAATCATTAATAATTATTCAGGATGAAATTTTCTTCTTTATACCAGTGTTATGTCTGAATCTCTTTTAAAATTGCATATTAAAACCTACAGACATTTCTTAGTATCTCTCGCCGTGCAAAGATACCATCAAGAGTGTTTCAGTTCTTACATTGATTGAGGCAGGAGTCCTCTGTGACTGGAAGTTCAATCATTTGAAAATGGGGAAAATGACAGCTTTGGAGTTCATCTTAATTCAGGTAGTTCTGACTTTTCTGTTAGGAAAAAATTGGGAGCTACTCCAGCTGAGTTCTGTTCTCTCTACCTCATTCACCATGACAGTTTGAGATAGGGTGTATTGACAATAAGTTTGTTTGTTGAAGTTACCTCTTGAGTCCAGATGTTGCTAAGTTTTTGTAGTCTTTCCTGAATACTGGCAAACCTTGGAAGTGTTTGGCAATGACTTGAAACAACTTTGAAATTGCAGAATGATGGCAAAGCAGTGGTGGAGGAGGTATCTGTGCATCATAGTACAGATGCCATATGAGACTTCTCAGAGTTTTATGATACCTATTATACTGCTTCTCTCTACTTTGTGATGTCAGAAACATTTTTTTACAATTTCTGGTCTTAACAGTTTTACACAAACACGAATTTAAAATGTCTTCTTAGATGGATTGCTGTTCCTTAATTAAGATAGTACATCTTCCCAGGAGAGTATTCCAAAGTAATGGAATCTGCCTTACAAAATCCTTTCTCCTGCAGCTCTTGGACTCTTTTGAGGGCTTGTTTGTGTAAACCTTTATAGGCCAATTTAATGGGTGCAACTTTTTGTCAGAGAGTATCCAAAAAGCAAAAAACCAAAAATTCACCACTCATATAGCATAAAAATGACGAGACTTTAAGGTCACTTCTCAACCTCAGGGAAAGATATTTTTATTTGGGAATTATTCAGTGCATTGTCTTAAGTGTGATACTTTTTAATAGAATTGTTCAGACTTCTTATTTCACTCACAAAGAACTCCCAGGACTAGTAATCCTGCTGCCAATTGCTTATCTGGTTTTAGCTCCTGGTGAATGCCAGGCATGACCCTTGAGCAGCCTCCACCTAATTTCAGTTTCTTCAGTCCCAGTCTTCTCTGAATTTTGTATATCCTGATCCAACCAGTAAAATTTTGTCTCTGGTGCCAAAATTTTCTTGAGCCCTGAAGAACAAATGCTGGAAGAATGGAAAAGAAAGATTTCTTACTCTCATACAGAGCAGACTCAGCACTGCTGACTTTTTAAGCTTGCCTGGGCCTAAGGCTTTCATAACAAAGTATGAACTGAAACGTCAGTTATCTGTGAAGTCATACTGTTGACAGAAAAGATGCATCTGCTCTACAGATTGCAAGTCCCAAGTTTCTGTGAATGGTAATTTTGTAAACAAAAAGTTTACTCATTTGACTCAGCATTGGCAAAATGATGATAAATGTGAGGTTGAATATCTGTTTTGACTCTACCTCTTTTAGAAAAGCTTAGCTTCTCTCAGGCATGCATTGTGGAATATTTCCAACCAAAGATTTGACTAAGTAATGAGCTACTACACAGGTTATCTTTGAATGGCATCCACAGCAATGGCTGGTGCTAGGGGGTTCTGTACACTAAGCTTGATGCCTTCCTTTCACCGTAAAATGCCTAAGGTATTTCTCTCCTTTTTTCCTCAGATGGCTTTGCAATGAGATTTAAATCAACATTGAAAGTGATTATTACCATAGTTTACCAGAAAGAAGTTTGATCATCAGCAACTCCAGTGAAATAAAGGATTCTGTACAGTTATCAGTGTTTAACCACCAATATGCTTGGCAATATATTAAGCTGAAAAACTGTTCTTCAGTCTGCATGTGAAGACAATTCTTTTAACATAGATAACTTTTTTTGTTTCATAAGGTTCTAAATTGTATTGAGTACATCAGACAAAAGATATGCTGTCTACTGACTTGGTTGGGTTAGGATTTTAGGATTAGAAATAAAATGCTTGGTGGAAAAGACTGGTTTTCTAAGGACTTTTTACTCTGAAAATAGAACTAACTAATAGGGAAAACGACTCAACGATCCCAATTGTTGTACTTTAATAATGTATTTGAATACTCCATGATGTTATATTTTACTAATTTCTAATTTCCTGCAGCATGAATCACTTCGCTAAAGCACCTGAGCAGTAGACAAAGAACTGCAAAATTAGACATAGCATTGGATAAACTCTGTCTATACTGCTGAATAGAGTATGCCTGTAAATACACATGTGAGGGCATTAAGGTAAGACTTCTAGGCTGAGGGGTGGAGGCAAGTGAGAAGCTGTGTGAGGCTTAGCTGGAGCCAGGGCCAACCCACTAGAAGAATGTAAAACCTTTATGAAGTAACTATCTATGCACACTTTGGTAGATGTATCTTTGATATCTACCTCCCATTATTCATGTTGCTGCAAAATTGCATAGCCTAAAGGGAGGAATTAAAAATTAAACTTTAATTTTTTTTCCTCAACAATTAATACTTTAGGCATATCCTAAGAGTCTTGAAAATTATAGGAAACAGAAACAAATACAGGTTCCAAAGTGATAAATTCTTCTTGCCTTTCTGCACAGCCACAGCGTGTTTTTGTGTGCCACACAACCTGTCATTGGAACAGTGTGCTGCAAGTTTGATCATAACAGAAGATGTATTTTGTTCTTACCCTTGCCACATGTACAATCTCTGTATTCCAATAGGTCACAAAACAAAATTGCTTTTCTCCATCTGTGGATTATTCAACCTTTCACAAACCTGACATTTCTTGTCCTTTTCCCTCCTCTATTCTTGTAATATGTGTATGAATAGCATGTCCTGAAAGAGAGGTAGAAATGAAAAAAATAAAGAACAGAATAAATTTGGTTTAGTAGAAAATTTAATTTTATGAAGATGTCTATGAATTGCACTATTTTTAAATTCTTGCCTTAAAAAAAAAAAAAAAAAAGAAAGAAAGAAAATGTTATTTTCTTTTTAGTATAAACCTTCAGATTTTGAAAGGACTACATATCACCCGGTCTCTGTGATAAAACTGTCTTGCATCCTTTAAAACACATGTAATATTTCTGTGTACAAATGGCCCATTTTTCTTGGTTATCCATTCATTTTAGCTCTTCTAATCATCGCCTTACATCTCCTGCCTGTTTGTGGGTTGTGTCCTGCTTTCCTCTCCCTTAGGGTGATACATAGTTCTGGCAAGAGAAAGGTCAAATTGTGATCAGGAGAGGATAATAACTTCACATATCAATGTACATTTCTTCTCTTTTGACAAATGATCACCATTCCTCCTGAAAATTCCCTGCACCACATGGTCCCCTTTGACCTTTTGGTCAATAAATAATGCATTCTCTCTAAAGTAATTGAACCACCTTATTTGGCTGCAAAATCCCATGTACCAGAAAGTGTGATACGTAGGACAGTTAAATATTACACTGTGGAAAGAATCCAGTTTTACTTTAGCTTTTGGATGAAGACAGATTCCTCTGCATTCTGACCTCTTTTTCTCACTACCCAATAACTTGATCTAAACTGAAGTAAAATGCCCAACATTTCATAGACCAAATGAGGTTTTTTTTTCTTTTTAAGGATAATTGAAGAAGAGTTTAGAATAAAAAGGATTGAAAATCTGAACATATTTGGGAGTGGAGGGCTAGGGGGAGGGGAGGTGTCCGTTTTATTACTGCAAAATGTCTTGGGAGCTGTACATTCATAATTTACTGTGTTAATCAATAGCAATATGTAGCTGCTCACCTCACACACACAACGCCCCCAAAATGGAGCTCAACATTAGACCTCACTTACAAGTTCACAACAACGCTGACAAGACCTATTCATATGCAACATTCCATGTACAAGATCAACATTCCATGTACAAGATCAACATTCCATGGGGTTTAGGACCCATTTCTAGGTTTGAAGAGAGACTACAGGAGACTGTGGAGGTTGTAGAACTCTTAAGCTTTGTGAGTGCAAAATATTCTACGCTTTAAATTCAGATGTGAGATGAATCAGGGAGCTAAGTGAAACTGTAGGATTTCTGCCTGCTTTCAAAGAATTTGTTCCTCCAAATAAATGATCTTTTCCATTTATTTGAAGAACAGGATCAAGACCACAATAAATAAACTGTAAAAGCTGAGCTGTTGTCTACTAGTATTCTGACTTATTTTAGTATTCTGTTCCTGAGAAATGGAACCTAAATTTCAAGACTTTCTCCTGGATATATTTCATTGTTTTATGAGGAGATCCTTGACCAAATGAGGACTACTTGTTTTTTACCTTAATTTCAGGTAAATAAAGTGTTTTGTCTGGAATTAATACATTATATTTCCTATAGCATGGTACTGAATAGTTTGGGAGCATATAAATCATACTGAAACAGACTGTGATGCAATCAAGCAGTATTGTTTCATGATAGTCTGTTGGGTTATAACCAAGCATTCCCTTGTGAAAAAGTACCATTTTCCTTTGCTTTCTAGGCTTTTTATTCCTTCCCTTTTTTTTTCTTTTTTCTTTTTTTTTTCATAAGAAAAACCGTACCTGAAAGTGCTAAAGCTTAAAGCTGTAAGGAAATTGCCCTGAAACTGAAAACCTTCAGGAAATTGAATGGACATACTACACACAACATCCAAGATATTATGTCTTGGTTCTGTTTCTTGGGATTTAGTGTTGGAAATTTTTATTATGCCCAGCCACAGATACATTTCTCTGAACAGAATTTTGACCAGCCTTGAAGACATTAGACATATCGGGAGGAGCTCTCATGCTAGACAAGAGGTCAGTTGCTCTCCCCAGAATGCCTATTGTTGAAAAATATCTTTTAAAGAAAATCATTACAAAGGTGTTCTCTGTGATGCCTGCTGAGGAAACATCTATAAACATCTCAGAAATATACTGTTAAGAAGTGGTGCTGGAAGGGAGATATTTTTCCTTCCATCCAGCTGTTTCAGAGCAAAATCTTTCATCTAACAAAGCTCCCTGATCAGTAACAATGCTAATGATGGAAATAAGATTTTAAAAAACACTTCAAAATATGTATTCTAGGTTCTGAGACTAGCCACTGTTGTAGTGAAGTATTTCTCTACTGCACAATCGTTCATTTGATCCCCTGCCAACCTTCTGTAGAGATACAAAGACTCAAAACAAGCTTATAGTTCAAGTGCTCAACTTTTTTTCTTACTGTGGATCAGTTCAATATTTCTGCAAAAAACTTAGAGGTCAGACATGGTCAGGTCCTCATGGCTGTCCAGCTTTTAGTAGTTTCTGGGTCATAATCCTTTCCAGATGGAATGCATTTCACCACTTCTTTACAGTTGGTCATAAAAGCTTTGGCTTTATACCACATGCTTCTGCTTTTGCAATCTGCTTGCCCTCGTTACGGTACATGCATGTGCAAGGCTTCTCTTATAATAATCACCAGATCTTCCTTTTCTGAATGTTGTAGAAAGGTTTACGTACAGAGATTGCCTTATTTAGTTATTCTGAAAACCACATTTTATCCATATCTGAAGCAAATGTGAGAAGACAAGTTCACAGATATTCTGTGCTGGTTCTCAGGAGTGCCCTTCTGAGAAGACAGAAGAAGTAACTCTCCAGGAGTAACTTGTACACATTACCCACGTCTTTCCCATGTGACTCCTTGTAAAAAAAGGAGTCTTCATCTTCTTTTTAGCCACCTTCTAAATATTGCAACATGGTGACAAGGCCTTCCCTAAGCCTTCTTTTCTCAAGAGGGATCACATCCTGTTGTCTCAGCTTTTTTTTCATATAGCAGGCTTCCCAGTCTCTATTTCCAGGCTCAGCCCTACAGCCAATCAAGTTTTTGATAGTTTCAGATATTAGTCTTCAGTGCGTGCACAGAGAAAAGTTGTTTGTCAGGTTGGCAAGAACTATTTTAAGGGTTGAGTTAAACCTTTTAAGATCTATTAAGTATGCAGAAAATCAGGGCCTTCATGACTCTTCTCTGGACCCTCTCCAGCCTGTCTACATCTCTCTTGTATAGCAGGGACCCAAACTGAACATGGTATTTCAGGCGTGGCCTGCCGAGGGCCAAGAGAGCGTGATAACTTCTTCAAAATTTGAAGCTGAGATGTCATTGTTTCAGGATGAAAATAAGATTTTATGCAATACTTCAAAACATGTATTCCAAATTCTGAAAGTAGTCATTCATGTAGTGGTTTTCCTCCTGTCGTGGTTCGCAGCACTTTCACATCTACTAAGTTCTTTTCCTGATTGTAAATATAGAAAAGGGATAAAGCTATGGAAGTAGAAGAAAAAAACTTCTGAGAACATATAGGCTAACACAGGAAATTGAATTTACCACCACAGATGGGCAGGGAAAAAGACATAGGATCCTGGCCTCATGCCTTAATGATGCATTATCCCACAGTAATGAGGGCATCAATAAAAGAATGGTACCACGAAGCCAATTCCCTGTCTTTAATAAAATGTGTTTTTTCAAGTTGTAAGGACATCTAAGCAGAGCCCTGGGGTTTCAGGCCCATACATCTTTCATTTTTTCTTTTTTAAAATGAGGCAAACCTTGTCTCAAAAGTTATTTGCACTCAAGAATGATGACAAAACAGATGATTATGTTTGTTTAAATGTTGTCAGTCTGACATGAACAAAGCCTGTTTGAAAAATGCAAGTCCTTTTTTCCCTCACCACATGAACATTTTGAGCAAAAGAATCTGGCACTGAAAAGAATGTGCCAAGACCCACTCACAGAAGCTATTATTTATGTAGTACAATATGCTCATATCATCAAGACCTTGCTCTCTGAAATATACACCTCAGCTTGAAAACTGTCAGTATCTACAAGAAATGAGATGTTAAAAAGAAAAAAAAAGTGATACCTACTGTTCAAGCATTGCTGCTTCATTAATATGTCTTCACTGAGGAGAATTACTAATTTATACCTAGGAATCTTCCACACATACTTTTACTGTCATCAAGATATAGGAGAAGTATAGTTTTGTTCACATGTGCTCTGAATCCAGTTCAAAGTAAATGACAGTGTCTGCTGATGCCTTCAAACAACAGGCAGCTGTCACAATTCACTTTATTGTATTAGGACAGGAAGCTGCTGTTTAAATAATAACATTAAACCTATGGCATTTTCTTGATACGATTGTTCTTATTTTTACCACTGTCTTTTCTGTTATTCATTTAGATTGTGTTCCAAAGGTGTAACAGTAAACAACAAAACACAGCGCATGATGAAAATTTAAAGTAATTCAAGTTCATTTTCAATCTCAACATACAGTTGCTTGCTAGAATTGCTTTTCTCAAAGGAGAAAAGAAAATATTTAGAAAAAAACTCCCAGCCAATCAGTGAGAAAATAAACTTCTACTGACAATGCACCTATACCTCTATCCATCCATACAATATTTTTAATTAAAGTGGGCTTTTTTCCTAAGTCTTTCTAAGTAGATAGAGCTGGTGAATACAGTCATTTGTCAATGCCAACAGCTGTTCTGATGCTATCTTCTGCTAGGTATATAGACTCACACATGCATATATTTATTCATTTATTTATTCATTTATTTATTAATAGAAACATAGAAATGGATACAATAAACTGCAGTTGTGGTAGACTACCATTCTTTGGAGGGATTCCTAGAATTACCTTGGAAAAGGCTGCAGGTTGCAGAAATGGAGAGGGAGAGGAGTACATCACAAGAGGGATAAAAGGGTAAGTCAGGAGCCAGAGCCTCAGCTGTGGCGAATTACTGTGGCTTCGTTGATTTCTGTAACCCGCCAGCCTTTCTACAGCAATATCTTTTATCTGAGTAATCAAGCAAGGCACGACAGAAATACAACTCCATGAGAATGGAGTCTGAGAAGGCAAGAAAAGGAGTGAGCTACAACTTTTAAATTCCATAACCCTTCCCCCTAGCTTCAGGACTACAGTGAGGACTGAGAGAGCTTCATGACAGGATGGAGACGTCACATTCAATTTTTATTTGGAATCCAAACTCAGACAGAAGTAGAAATAATTTTTTTAATGAGTCGTGTTTAGTGGTATTGTCTTCTTTGAGAATCACAGAACTTGACACCTCTCCAGCCCAAACCTAAATCTGTAGTTTTGAACAAAAAGAGTTGCCTTTTATCCACCCTTCTACACACATTTCATGACTATTTTATTCTTTGACAGTAGAAGTATTTAAAGAATTTCACCCTTCCACTGCATGGAATACTTTGTAAATAATTATCAGGTTAAAAAAATGTTGCAATAGACAGCTTAAATTAGTTATTGTGGATTTTACTGTGGTTCAGAAAAAGCATTCCATTAACACCCTTCACACTTTACAGTGTGGATGAAGCAGAGTTAAATATTCTCTGAAGATGCAGTCCAAAAATACTCCAAGGGAAGAGAAAGCCAATTGACAGAACAAACCAAGAAATGCCGCAGTTACACAGGGGAGTGCTGTGATCTTTATGTTTCCAGAGGGTTCAAAGCAACAGCACTAGCTCAGCTGGATGGGATTCAGCCTTGTTCTGTCCTACCTGCATAATAAGGAGACCTCTCACCTTCACATATTTATGTTTGGAAGCACAGATGGGTTCTTCAAGGTAAAAAAAACCCTTGCCATCCTAGTAGCCACCAAAGCTATCTCTTCCTTTTGCTTTTGCTTTTCCTTTTCTTTCACCAAATAAGCCTCCTCCATCTTGACTACTCCCTCATCTTGGAATCTGTAGTATTTGCTATTTTTAGATCATTATTTGAATAAAATTGAAGTTTTATCACTATAATACAGTAAGGCAGAACCAAGCTGGTGACATTATGTAAGAGAACGAGAGCTTTTTAATGTACACCAAATTACAAAGAAAGAAAGAAAACATTTGCACTTTCACTAGTCCTGCTCTTTGTTTTAGGCTATGGCATTGTTTGCTTTAATGTTTTCTTTTTAAAGAGAAGGCTATCAACCTGCTTATTACGGTGACTGGAACAGAACTGGTCAATGAGGGAAAGATGTGGATTACAATTAAGGGCTCTGCAAATGAAGCTTTTCCGTGAGCAGCAAGTGTAAGGAAATGGAAGATGGTGGGTGTGGGAAGAGGGCTGAGAGAGAGAAGAGCAAAGGAGGAAGGAGGCAGTACGGGGAACTCAGAATGAGATGCCCCATGTTTATTGCTCCTTCATACCTTTTCAAATAAGTGCATAAATGTCTATATACATTGGAATGAGAAGATACAAAATAAGTAATAACAAGTGCAATGAAAACTTTGTTGAACATCTACTTATTATGCATATGAAAATGCTGGCCATATGTACATAATTCTTTTAGAATTAGGTATCTAGTTACAAAAATCCTACCTTTTAACTGTGTAGTGATAGTGGAAGTAGAGTCATGTAGTAATATTAAACACTTGTCTAACCTTTGCTGACCACTCCAACTTAGGTTTAATTAAAAGCTCTTTTTAAAAGACAATTAAAATTATGTATGCATTTTATTTATACTCAACCAAGATATTGTGTTTCCACATCTAGCCTGGGGCCAGAATTAGAATCCTCTCTTTTGCTTTATTGTTTTCTAACCTCTTTGGTGCTCTGAGACAGCATCCAGTTGATGGCAGATAATCCTTCAAAGCGCTCAACTGGGTGAAGATGCATTTCAACCTTCAACAGTGTTTGAAACAGGCAAAGAATCCTTTTCTTCTGAGCTAAGGCAATGCTTTGTCACCTCTGGCATCATAGTGAAGACACAGAGCCACCCATATCATGTAATCCTTTTCATACTTCGAGGTACCTCTTAGGTGTGTAAGAAGAAGCAATCTCCCAGAAAAAAAATCTTGGTATATTTGGGGGAAACAGTCCTATCGTGGACCAGGGGCTTTTCCCCATAGTTAGTGAAGAGGATCAAAAGCGAAGATGAAATAAACCCTTTGTTGTTTTTTACTGCATAGAAACATCTTGTTTGTATGGTTTTTGCTTTCTCTGGTAGCCTCTGGCTTGTCCCTTTTCCCTTGAACTGACCACCTTTTGGAGATGCGAAAGCAATAGATGTGCTTCTGGAGCACATCTTGTTACGTCTGACCCAAAAGGTGCCTTGGGACTGCTCCATGTCATGAAGCCAACCTCAGTAAAAAATGGCTACTAAGAGATTAAATCCAGAAGTAGGTGTCAGATTAGAATCAGAAAGCTAATTCAAATGCAACCACAGCCTGCACAACTGGTGTACAAAGGCAGCAGATCACAGGCGCAGTCTGAGCTTTTTCTGGTTACCTGACTTAGCTTTCTAATTCAGATAAGTGAAGTCAAGATGATCAGGACCAATTCTAAGCCTTTCCTAAACTTAGGAAACCTGCAAACCTGCGACTCCTCTATTACAGGCAAGAAACAAGTATGCCTAAATCAGGAAATAGGGTAGGTGGTCTGAATTTGGGCCCCCTCATCCTTGTCCAGCAGAGCCCAGCTCTGGAAAACTCGTATGCTTCAGTTGTTTGGGTAGCTTTACAACATGCTGGGGGAAAATGGCAGTAAAAGTATCCCTGAGAAGGGATTTTTCTTCTAATAAAATATTTAGCTGATAGTAGATGTAAAGTCAGTGAGTCTGTAGTTGAAAGCAAGCGCCTCCTCCCCCTTGGACTTTCTCCAGCTCACAAATCTCCATCTGCTAATTGGCCTTAATCCACAGAAAAGAAAGCCTTCATAGAACATGGAAAACATTGAAATGATGCATTGATCCATTTTCATGTTTTAAGCCAAAAAATGTATTTCTTTAACCTGGAAAACTAGGTGGTTGAACAAGTAGATTTAAAACTAAAACCAGAAGTTAGTGGGAGGAATTTAAAAAAAGAAGGGGTTGGGGAGTCAAGTTAAGAAACATGACTATTAAGTAATAAAATTTTTTTTTGCTCAGCAAATGTACACATTGTAAAATAATCAAAATCAGCCCTCCCTCAACAATAGGAGCTGGTAAAAGAATGACACAGTTAATATGTTTTCCATGCCTTCTCATTCTGCAATTAGTGCCTTTTTTTTGCTGTGTTAGAGCAGGTCCTTCTGCATGAACACAAGTTGTTCTTTGAACCAAATCCCTCAGGTTTGCAGTTATTAAAAAAAATCCTGATAAGAATAAAATATAAAAAAGCCCTTTAGAGACTTTTAAGCCAGAATGAAAATTGTAGCTTACCCTGCCTCAGAATTTTCCACTCATTTTCTTTTCTTATAAAGCCTGAGCTTCATCAATAAAACTAAATGATAATAACAGATTAGTCAAGACACTTCTCAACAAAACCTCTCCCATTAACACACTAAACTCCACTCCCACAGAATTAAAAGATTAAAAATAAACTAATTACCCTTACTTTAGCATCCTAAGTAACTGGTTCCAGCCACCTGGCTCACAGCTGCTATGGAAACTATTCAATTAATCAAAATAAGGTTGCTTTTTTTCCTGATTATTTAAAGAAAAAGAAAGGAATGAAACCCCCCACACATGCAGTAGGAAAAACCTCACCCTTCTGAAATATTCCAGACAGATTTTAATCAGTCCAAAATATCAACATATGAGTACTACTATTGCAGAGAAGTTAGCATTTATTATAAGATGGTGAGAAACTTCTACTCTCTTCTCTGGCCTCCTATCACTATGATATGAACATCTGGTACAAGAGTTTATCCTTCATTTAGTATTTGGTGGAAAGCAGAGTGAAGGAATGATAGCTTCAGATGTTTCTTGCTCCATTTCCATCATATCAGTGAAGACAAATGTGTGCTGCATTCCTAACAAACATCCCAACCTCTGTTTGAAAGGTTCTGCATGGACAAATTGTAAGTTTGTTGACACATAGTCACATGGTATGTGTGAGAAGGAGGAAAGGTTATGTGTAGAAACGTGTCTTGCCCTCACCTGTGACTTGTAAACGCATTCCTGGGAGACTAGGAGTAAAATGCTAATTTAATATGGTCCAGAATTTTCAAGAGACATTAAGGAAATTCAGTAGTAAACCCCTCACAGGGCCCTTGAAAAGCCAAATCTGAATTGCCTTTAACTGTACAAATTCAATGACTTCTTATAAGAATGATCTGTCAAGCTTTACCCTGGTTTCAGTGAAGAGTAAGATTATAAAAATATAAGAAAAAAAAACCCAAACCATGAAATAAACTAGAAATTGGGTAACTAGTGTAGTCCAGATTTAGATCTCAATAGTTAATCAAGTGGAAATATTTCTCACTTTGTCCTACAGTCCTGCAGGTTTAGGTCCAATTTTTTTTTTTTTTTAAATAATTTAACCTCTGATGAGAGGCACTCTTTACAAGGTCATGTAGGAGCAGGACAAGGGGGAATGTCTTCAAACAGAAAGAGAGTAAGTTTTGGTTAGATATTAGGAAAAAATTCTCTACTGTGAGGGTGGTGAGGCACTGGAACAGGTTGCCCAGAGAAGTGGATGCCCCATTCCTGGAAATGTTCAAGGCCAGAGTGGATGGAGCAATGTGGAACGTGGAAGGTGGAAAGTGTCCTTGCTCATGGCAGGGGGATTGGAACTAGATCATCTTTAAGGCCTCTTCCAAGCCAAACCTTCCTATGATTCTATGATTCCATGAACTAAGAATAAATATGATAGCAGTACTTTTAACTTTGGCAAGTAGCAAAAAATAGAAGAAAAATTTCTCCGTTAATAAGATAGCCCTACAGACATATACTTGGTAAACTGAGCTTGTTAAAATAAATTGTTCTTTAATGCATCCAAGTACAAAATGCATATTCAGGGCCAAAAATTGAAAGCTATGTCTGCAGAATTTTCAGAGAAGAGGCAGGTGAAGGCACAAGCCTGACACATATTAATATCACCAAAATTTAATTATCTGAAAATGTAGTAGCTCTCTATCAAAACAAGGGAGAGAGATTTATCTTCAGGGGCCAGTTCACTTACCTCTTTTATGAACCTGTCCCGCAACAGAATGAATAATCTTTTGAAAACGTCTGTTTTACACTCTTCCCAATAGAGATGAATGTAAACTTTTTAAAATACCTGTCTTTTGTTAGGGCAAGAATGCAATCAGGGTGGGTTCAGACCCATAAGAAAGACCTGCCTAACGCTGCTCTGTCTGTGTCCTTCCAGTTGTCTCGATTTTTGACATTTTCTGGACTTTTCATTCTTTTTTCACAGTCTTGTAAAAATGGATACTGAAGAGCTTGGAGCATCACAGTGAACTAACAACTGAATACAGGCTCTCATGTGAAACTAGGGCCAAAAAATCAGTGTGATTCATAGTTTCCTAAGCCAAAAGCCAGTGAATGAGAATGGTGTATGGAAGGATCTCTCTGCTCCTGTATAAACCACTGGTGGAAGCAGCATGGGTCTAATTTTTACCATTTTCAGAAGAAAGTTGAAAAATCAAAGGTGATACAGAGAGTAGCAACATTCTAATTCAAAGACTAGAGGAAACATGTTCTAGCAAAAGACACAGAAATTAATTTAACCTAGTAAAAAGACTGAGCTGAAAATTAGTAACAATGTGTAGCACGTTTTTGTGATGAAGATACCGTATACTAAAAAGACCACGTGATGCAATAGTTTCATTTGTTCTTTAACTCCGCTGAATACAGATATGCAGTGCAGCCCTGCCGGTGTAGAACGCTGTATAATACATAAGATAAAAAAATGCATGATTACATTTATCTTGAGCAAAGTGGTATTATGTGTGCCTCATGCATTGGTGGAGGTTCTGGGAGCAAAGAGCAACATGCTTCTGGTTTGGAAATAATAGATAGGTATGTGGGTTAATCTGACTGGATTCCTTTGTATATAATAAAAATTGAAACAAAGGTATCCAAATGGAGAAAAGGAAATAGTCCACTTGGCACTGATGTATGCACTTCAGTATTGTGAGCTGTTTGATCTAACCATGTAGCTGATAAATGTTAAGATGAGAAGTGCTCAGGAACACACAGAGAACAGTAGCAGATTTTCAAATATTTATGTTTTCATCGTAGGTTTTTTTTTTTTCTCTTTCAATCTATCAAATAGCATAAGTCTGCTTTAAAAAGAGATTTTCATGCCAGCAAAAATGTTCAAATCTTTCAAACTAGAAAATTAAATGCATTTTCCTTTTGGATTATTTTTGTAGTTTTCATAACTGGCATTCCACTGGGACTGGTATGTCTGCTGGCTGTAGGTGGGTAATGGTCCCACAAGGATATGCTTTGCTCTCTTCGAATAAATGTAGGCATACATTAGCTGGAAAAGCATCCTGGGAGAAATTTGCTTCTCAGTTTGTCAACATTGCATGCAACCAGGCATTATCATTGCTTATCCATATTACAGTAGTGTGTAGGGAGACTGAGGCTGCATTGTAGGCAGTAGAAGATTACACAGCAAAATAAAGTGTCTCCAACAGGAAGTCTTTCATAAAACTCTCAAGTATGGGAAAGGAATTAACAGTTGAGGGAAGTGAAGTAACTTGCAGAAGGTCACTCAACAGATCAGAATCAGAGCTACTGGGGAAGTCCAGGATTGCTGGTTCCCTTTGTATCAGGCTGTTGAGCCAGTCCAAGGAAAGATGGCTTTCTATCCCCACTGGGTATAAATATAGGTAATCTGTCCAGATGAGCAGCTGGCAGAAATCAAACAAACCCCACCAAAGTCAAGAGAGATTAATTTATTTATATTAATTTATTTGTACTTATAATTTGCTACAGGGTTTTTCATCAGAATTTATGAATTGAACTCAAGGAAACTAAACATTTAAAAAGAACAGAAAAATCATAATGCAATAGCAGTATAATAACAAAAAGAAAAATATTCTGAGAAAGCATAGAACAAATGGGACATCTGATTTAAAATAAACTGTGGCTGATGGGATGAGCTCAAAGGGAGTCTCCAGAGCCTCCAGAGGCCTTCTTTTTACGTTTAGTACCCACTTGAGTCTTCTCTCAATGACTGCTCATCCCTTTTTCAAATACTGCTAAATCAACACTGCCAGATGCCACTCATCCCATGGGAATCTTGAACACTGAAAAAAATTTTTTTTTTGTTTTAGAAGATGATTGATACCACCACAGAGCAAGTATCTGTTTAAAAAAGTGGTTTCAGGATCTCCTTGCACAGAGCTACCAGCTTTCCACTATATCATCAGCTTAAATTATACACCTCGCTTTACTACCACTGTTCTGTGTGTATTTCTAAGGATCAAAGCACAAACTGCAGGGCTGTAAGCCAACAACCTGAGAGCCTCCAGTTGTCAAGTCTTCAGCAGGCAGTGCAGCTCACATTCTTCATGCTGGTGGGAAGTTCTGTGACAGCTTGTTATGCCCAAAACCCCTTCCTTCTCAGTTTTGGATCAGTCAGAGTTCTGAAAGATAGCTAGGCTTAGCTGAGTGGTGTTTTACCTTCCCAACTCAAACTATACATAGCACATCACTTTTAGCTGTTGGTCCAAAGAAAGTAGATATACAAAACCTAGAGCCTGCAGCATGTGTTTGACGGAGGAATTGCTGGGATATACAAAGACCTAATCTATCTCCCCGCTCATAGTGAACTGATCCTTGTATGTCAATGAACCAAAAGCTCCAGGAGTCCCCAGGTTATTTACTCTTGTGCTTGTTGCAGAGTGAAACTGCTGGTCTTCTAATATTTTCCCTCTGAGTTTTATCCACTCTTTAACTGATTTCACAACCCAGGCTAACATGGCATGAGGTGATACCTGCAAATTGACTAGACACTGCACCACAATAGTAACTGTGCAAGTTGGCACAGCACAATAAACAAAAGAAGAGGAAAATGTCGGGACAAAGCAGTGCCTTGATTCCCAGGCTGCTTATCCCACATGCAAGGAGCTAAAAGGAAAATTCCCTGGCAATTCTGTTCCCAATCTAACTTTTGGGAGGTAAAAAACTTATGGTCTCCTGCCAGCTCTGCCTAATTTGTAGTATCAGACCCTGAGAGAAGATGACAGCTGCAGACGGTGTGGAAGAAAAGCCACCTTGCAACATATTTTGTCAAGTTGCAGTCTCTGGCATTGGCCCAGAGCCGGTATTGCTGGAGACATGATGAAGTGTGAAAAGTCCTGGCAGGCATTTTAGACAAATAAAAGATGGGAGGCAAGGGAAAATCAGGACCAAAAGAGATTAATATTTGTGAGGTTTATAGCAGAAGAGGGAAAACAATAGGAAGTAAGAAAATCTCCACAGGGTATTTATTGCGACAGCAACAGATTAAAACCAGGATGGACCTGAAAAGGAAGCTTATTTTTTCCAGCTGGACATTCACCTGAGAGCAGAGATCGGGTTGTGAACAGCAGTCTGAGAAAAGTAAATAGGCAATAACGAGAGAATTTGCAACCTGAAAATGTGAAAAAGTTCAGTGAGACAGTGTGTGCGTGTGTGTGTTTAGAGATGGGGAAATGGTGGAAGAGTGCAGGATTTTCTAAGCTGGGGCGGGTAATGGCACCATGAAGCTGTGCATTTACTATGGGAGATAACTCTGCAGTCTAGCTCTTGTCTGTATGGGTTGGTGGTGTCCTAGCTGCACATGGAGGTGGGAATTGATCGTCACTCCTTCCCCTGAGTTCTGGCTCTCTCAGAAAGAAAGACCTGAGGGGAGGGAGGAAACTTCAGAAGGAGCTTTATCTGGAGGATCAGGGGTGATCATAAGGACATGCTAGGTGACAGAAAAAAGGTGGAGTCACTGCCTGGCTCCACTGGTCAGACCTGTTGTGTGGTGTGGTCTGTTTGATCTTCTGGAGATCACCCGTGTCCAGATGGAAGTAGGAAAAAAAAGCCACATCATTCAGGGAAAAGACAAAACCATTTGGAATAAATTAAAAAAAACCCCAAAAACCAACCAGCATTAGATAAAGCCTGAGAGAAGGGCCCATAGGTAGAATGCAATGTACAAATTTCACAACAAAACCCAAAAGGTGTTCATGTTTCCTGGTGTATGGTAAATTTCTGGATTGCATTCCTATGAAAATTTTAGTAACCTTTGTCTGTCCAGTTTATTATATCAAAGGTTGAAGCTTTGGATGAATTTTGTTGATGGACCACCAGCAGTTACGTGAGGAAATGTAATGCCATTTTTGGCAGTGAATTGCCATGTCTAGCAAAGTCAAAGACTTTTTTTTTTTCCATTATAGTCTTCTCAGGAAAAGTGTATCCATTTCCTAACTGTGCAGTGCATCACTGGTACACCACAGAGTAGCTATTTTTAGGTGATGAAACAGAAGTAACCAGTGGAACACAATTCTCTCTAGTGAGGTACAGATATGGTGCAGCAAGGGCAACCTAGGGAGACCAAGCAACTACACCCTGCTCCTATTATGGAGGACCAATTATAGAGTACCAGGGCATGGCTCTCACAAAAGAGAAGGGAGAATAAAGATAATTACATGGCGAAGTCAAAAAGAGCTGGCTGGGTAGTTGTCCCAGTTGCAGAGCTGGTGTGCTGAAATCAGCAGCATAAAAAATGGTGAGGCACAGACAGCCCTGTGATGGGAGGACAGGGAGACAGTGGTAAGCATCCATGGTGCATGATAGTTCTTCTGACTCTTCCTGTTGGCTTCTAGTTTGATGAATCCCCACCCTCTGTTTCCTCTTTAAAACAAAAAATTGTAATTCTGATTCCCTTCTTCACACGAGTCATCTCTATTTGTGTCTTTTGTCCTTGTTACTTTTAAGTCCCTGAGTAGAGTACTATTTGATTTCATCATTTTTTCCCATGGAGGAATTTTTATCTCAGCTTTGCCTATCGGTATTGACAGAGAGGTGTGGTCTCCAGCCAGGTTTGAAGAGTAGAGAAGACAGAATTTTAAGATGGAAAATTAAATCCTAGTCCCTGACTTGGAAATACATATATCTTTTTCTCTTCTTTGTCCTCTAGCAGAATTTGCAGAGAGGTAATAAGCCTGGCTGGAGCAACTCGATTCCACCCAGAGAAATGGGGGTTTTTCAGGAGCACTGTGTGAAAAGAGTTAAGCTCTTCTTCTGATTCTGGATGATCTCAGTGATACCTTCCTCAAAGTGCAGGAAACTTTTGCTTTTGGACTTTCCCTAAACCACACTACATCTGCAGCTTGTTGCTGTGGATTTGAGTGAATAGCAGGATGCATTTTTACACAGAGATGGAAGATTTATCATGCCTTCAGGTATTCTGAATGGCTATAAAGTCTCTTTCAATACACTTTTCCTGGTATTTTAATTGCAGTGTTTTGGAATTAATTTCAGTTTCGAGTGCATGAAAAAGCCCTTCATTTCTAGCATGTTATTGAAGTAGTATAAAGATGAGAACTCTTCACTTCTGCCAGGAAAGCTTGCTGATGGGCTGAACGCCTTGAGGATCAAGAGGTGTAACCCTCCCTTTCCTTAAGCCTTCAATGAAGAAATTAATGCTAAGTCAAGACAGGTTCACAAAACTGAGTAAGTGCATGAAAGAAAGATTGAAGAAGCAATGCATTCTGACAACAATGTGCATTTTCAAGTAGGAAAAGGCTTGACTATTCTGTTTGTCCTTGCTGTTTATCCTATGAGTTAACATACTACTTTGAAGATGCTATTAATTTTATACATATAGATATAAAATTTTTATATGAGCTTTTGTTACCATCCTCATGTTCTTGACCTGATTGTCCCATATCAAATAATTTAGAAAAGGAAGGAATTCATTCCCCTAGAGCAGTGAAGAAGAGCAAGAGTAATGGGGCAGGCAAAGTGAACCAGTAAAACCAAGATGTACTCACAATACCGTGTCAGGTTTGCTGTTATCCTATTTGATACATACCTGACACTTAATAACTCCTTTGCCATGCAGATATTTATGTCTACTGCTCATCTTCAGCAAAGGTTTGTCCCTCATGTCTGTGCAGACCCACCTGAAGTCAGAGAGTACCTCAAACCTATAGTTCTACCAGCATGGATCTTCTAGCAGGATTGTGTCCTGGCTTTCTCATGTTGTGCCATGACTGATGCAATGATGTTGTAACAGTCATGCCTGTAGGAATTACTGAAAATCAAGAGTCCAGTGGAGCAGAAAGGTCTAACTAGAGGTCTCCCTAGAGGTTTACTTACTCACACCTCACATTTATCCTGTATGTTTTCCTTGCCAAATAATTTTAATTTTTTGTTTGTGGTCCATTCCACTCTACATGAAAAGACATTAATTTCCTTTATTAAGCATTCTGTGAACATAAAGTTACTGAAAGTGTGAGAGGTTCCTACTGTGATAGGGACCATATGTAAACCTCATTGTAAATCCATACAGGCTGTGGTCTGTGTCTATCATTGAGTTCAATTGCAGTCATAAGCTTCAAAAGAAAAGAAAATCTTTGTCTTGTCTGCTGTTTCAGCCTTGTTTATGTATTATGCGTATCCATAGTTCCACAAGTCCCTTTACAGCCTAGATTTAGACTTCTATGGTTTTGTCTTACGGAGTTCTCTGCAGCATAGAAAGGGTTTGTCCCCACCAATGGCACAGAAAAGATGGTACAGTTAGATGGAAAACAGGACTTAAGGACTTGGAGTAGGTCTACTGGGTCGAAGAGTAGGGTCTCAAGAAACGATTCAGAGAAGGATTCCCACAAGACAGGAGACGCAAACAGAGAGTAACAATTTCTAGGCATCTTGAATTCTTCTGTTAGGAATGAAGGGTTTAGGTAGAAGGGTAGAGCAATCTCGGAAGTGCCTGTGAGCCCTCCTCCACCTGCTTCTTTTTCACGTGGCAGCTTCTCAGATAACCTGCAATTGCACTGCCTGCTTCTGCATTTGTACGTGCCTACTATTACACCAGCCTGTTTACTGACGTGGTGCTGACACAGGAATTTGAGCACAGAGGATTTCTCATGTATCGCAGGATGGGACTCAGTGTTTTTTTGTTAACGTCATTTGTTCTTTGGTTGTCCTGCAGGTTGCCCTGCATGATACCATGCATCAGTGGTATGATAAGTACATCAGTCAGGTACTCACAGTATTGTAATATTACCTTATTGCTATTATTGACTTTTTTTCCCATGACAGATTCCCCTGTTCTATGAATGTATCCAGTGCTTCCATATATGTAAGAGAAAATGAGAATGTGTTCTTTTTTTCCAGATTTTTTGGACATGTGCATAGCCTCACCAAAAAATGGGGTAGACTGTCACATTGCCTTTTGTGTGCTTTTCTTTGATTTAATGTCTTTTCAAGACTAAGTACTATTGAACTAAAAATAAGTACTATAGGCACCTGAGCAGCTATTTGAGTATGAGAGATGGCATTATAGGATGGACATTTTTCTTCCTGTCTTTTTGTTCCTTTTTCACAGACTCTCCTGGTAATACTAACTTAAGTAGCTCACAAGGGTGTTGTGCAGATTAATTAAGTGCTAAGTATTATTAAGCAGACTGCAAACCTAATAAAGTTTAAGTTGAACTTTTGAACCTATGCTGTTCGTGTGGGTGCTAAATTAGCTAAATGAGCTTACATAATATTGCAGTATCCAGATGAAACAACCACAGTAAATTTAGGTATGTAAATGTAATTACTTGGTCTGGAATTTGGCCAAAACACCATAGACAGAGTACTAGCCATGCTCCTATGAAAGCAACAGCAGTTTTTTAACTACTAGAGTAGTATACATTTTACTCTAGATGGATTTTTAAATCACAGGTGATTGGACTAGAAATGACTGAAAGAATAATTTTCAGATTTTTACAAATCAATCTCAAAAGAACCCCCAAAATATTCTGATTAGAAGCTACATTTTTTTTTAAAAAAGGAACAGTCATAAAAATGGGGGAAAGTGAGGTTTTAGCTGAGATTATTTTAATCCTGAAACAAAAATCTCGGTTCTCAAAAGTGACAATTACTGGGACATGAGCACACCTTGGACAGAAGTATTTTTGCAATGGAAGAACTAAGTCAGAGTCTACTGTTGAACCTGGAAGATTTCAGTGGTAATTCACAGATTTGTAGATTTTATTTTTTTCATTTTCTCTCATCCCTATGTGCTAAAATGTTATTGTTGGTTTAGATTATATTTCTTTATATGGAGGCTTACCTTTTATGCCTACCTATACATGTTCTTCTAGCAGTATGTACAATGCCACGTTTCACATCTCATTTTATTGACTTTTATAATTTGAACTCTGGCAATGGCATAGTCAAGCCGCGAGAAGGTTGTGATCTTCTGGGTGCAGACGCCATGAGCTGTGTCTGTAGTTTATGAGATCATCTATAGCACGATGCTGTTAAGAACTGGAGCCTTTTAATAAGGTTTATAGGTGTAAAAGGCTGCTGCGGACTTTGCATGTAGTTATTGTAAAACCCAATCTAAACATTCCTTCTCCTCTGTGTGAGCACTCAGTTCTTTGCTAGGAAGTGCAAACAAGCAGAGACCATCATCAGCGTTTATTATCAGCTGCTTTGAATATAGCACACTTTCAAGGATGAGTTTGACCAGCCATTTGGCATTCATCTCCAGGGCCTTCTTTCAAAATGTAGTAAAACCGAAATGTGTCATAGCCTTCAAAATCTGCTTGTTCTCATGCCCATATCTTTGTCCAAAATCTCAATTTTAAAGACAATTAAAGCATGGATCAGCCCAATTAAATGCTGTTATGCAACAGCATAGAGTTTGAAAATGTTTTTTGTGCAGATAACCACTGTTTTGTTTAAAAAAAAAAAGATTCCAATGACCCAAAAATTTTGCAAGCATTAATTATAAAGTGAATTCAAGGTAAGCAGCCCCATCCAGATATTTTAATAATTTTCATAAAATTAATTCAAGGTAAATAGTCCCATTCAGACTTTTTAATAATTTTCTCACTGTCCTGGGAACTAGAAGCAGTTTATGGGTTTTATTTCTTTTTACGTTGCTCATGTATGGTCCTTGACGAACACTACAAGCACTGAATTGCAAACATTGAATTCTACAGTATTTCAGGAAACTGTTGTGCCATTTTATAAATGAAGAAATGAAAAGGAGTGGAATTAAGTGAGCTAAAGAGAAAAAAAGTGGATTTGTAACTGAGGTAAAAATTGGTAACTAATTTTCATTATTCTGGAGTAGTGTTCAGACTACTGTTCTTTAGTTTGAAATCTCTTTTCTAAGGAAATGGATTTATTAAATATTTCTTTTTCTCTTTGTTGGTCTCAAGAAGAGAGTAAGACTCAACTGAAAATACCTGATTCTAACCAGATTCAGATCAAGTACTTTCAAAAGAAATTTATATTTTGAAGTCATGTTTAGTCTTAGAAGAAATTACAGTAAAGTCAAAAGGGGAAAGGATATGTGGTAAGCAAGACTGTTTTAGTTTGTAAAATTTCTGATTCTTCATCATTTTTAATTAGAAGTGAGAAAATTAGTGATATTTGAGCAGGGATATTGGTAAAACTAACCTAGCAGGTAGACTTGTTGTCTGGGATTGTTTACTTTCTTCCCTATATGTGATGATTCATACATGTAACCTCTCCTTAATAAGCTGAAGACAAGGCTCTGATAAAGTTCAGGCTTTGGGCTTTGCACATGTTTCCACTGTGACTACATAAAACAGCTTTCAATGGCCAGTGCCTCTAAGCTGCCGCAGCAGTTCAACCCAAGAGTCCTTTTTCCTAATACCCCTTTCTCTGATAGTAGCCGGTGTTCAAATGCTTAAAGACACAGAATAAGAAACGAGATCAATGTTCCATAAGCCTTCCTGGATTCTGTCTTTCATTATTTTAAGGACTTCCTGAGCTAGGAGTTTTCATGTGGTCCATTCTCTTAAATAGGAGCTCTTCTCCATCACTATGAGGAATCGGGTCTTGAATCCAGTGGCTTTTCTGAATTGTGTTAATGAATTTCACAGTTTAATTCTTCTAGCTCAAAAAATATGTTTCCATTTTCTCCCCTCTCTTAACCCGCTTCCTGATCATCTGGTGCAGTGAATGCTGTTTCTTTATTCTTCACTACTTTTGAGAACTATATCGTGCCACAGATTTTGCCTCTTGTTCAGAGATTTATACATAGTTTACAGTAGTAATTTCCAGACTCCTCTAATTCCACAACACCAGGGAAACCTGGAGCTGTTCAAAATTTAAATTTGAATTCTGCTGAAAATGTTAGTTGTTATTCAAAAAAAGCAAAAATATGTCTCTGTATGTCTCTTTGACTGGGAAGATTGTTGTCATATTCACTTCTGCTTCCAGGAAGAAAGCAAAATTTATCTGGATCTGCCAAAAAAAGGAGAGAAAGTAAAGCAGAGCTGCTGCATAGACAGCAAGACTCTCCAAGTGCCCTTGCCCCGAAGCCAAGCTGGAGGGGAAATTGTCAAATTCCTCTTCTGCCAGAAACTCAGTTTCTGCTGGAAATGGAATTTGACAGAGCTCTTGGTTGGCAGCTGACAGCTACATCTGCAACATGTTTTTCCTACTCCCCTTGAGATACCTTCACAAGGTATTCCTCACTTGTGAATTTTCCTCACAATTATGAGCTTTTCCTTTTCCTTTTTCCCCTTCATGACTTTCTATATTTTTTTCTCCCAGCTGCAAGATCTAGTGAGGCCTATAAACTCTGGGGGTGCCTTAGTGCATAATTTCTATCAGTTGTATTTTAGACCATCATTTGTCAAGTTCAATTTTAAAGTGCCAAGTGATGGGGATTTATTTAATGGTATTTCTCTTTACAGAGTGACTTTGGTGGTTTTCTTTCAAGCTCACTTTCATCATCCCCTGCTAATTAAGACCTTTTGAGAGGAATATAAAAATTAAGCTTCTGCTGCTATCTCATTCTTTGTAAAACTCTCTGACAAGGCTCACTGCCTTTACATAAAATGTGATTCTTCTCTGAAATTGAGTGTACAAATTAATATATGAGATTCATTTTTACTTCCCTTCTTGCTCTGCTTCTGGATGTCTTGCTACCTTCAAACAGTACCAATCTATTACAAGAGACTCAATGACAAATTCTTGAACTTGAATAACTTTCTAAATTGCTCTTGCAAAAATTAACAACTGTCATTATAACAGTTAATTACCAGGTCTTGCTGTGTATTGTCTTATGATCTAACGTCTTATATAACTTAGTGTGTTAATTTTTCTGGCTGATATTTATCTCAAAGATTATAGAATTTGAAGACTGACTCTCTCATTTATTGCAAGAAGAAAATGAGAGAGGATAAAAAAGTCCCAAATGCATGGCTGAAGTATTAGGGACACCTCTGCAAAGACACTGAGTCTGATTCTCAGTCAATCTCAATCTTTGTTCCATTAGATTAAGCTGATTTGGTGCAGAGGCGAAGGCTGCACTAGGTGAGCTAAATTCATTGAGAAATGTTGTATCTGCTGTCTTAGTGTGAGTTAAGCTGAGGTCAGTTCTAGGTGTAAGGAAAAGCACAGAAGGATTATTTCCCATGCAGTACTTGCCTCCAGGCATTCAGCACACTTGCTCATTCTTCCTGAGGAGGGAAGGAGCTTTTGTGTCAGACAAGAGATAGGTAGCAGTTGCACGTATTTTTGGCTTTTTACAACATCAGAATAGCATCAAGGGGCCTGTAATAGCTGTTCAAACAGGGTTTATTATGTTCAAATTAAAACCGAAGCAACATCCTTGTAAAAAGGGTTATGAGCTTGCAAGCTGAACAGGGCTGAAAGGGGCAGTCAACTATTTGCTGGTTTCAGAAGTCAGCAAAAGAGTCTCAGTGTCCATCCAGGGGGTAAGATGTCACCATATTTACACAGTTCCCTTTACAAAAGATTATTGTACTCTGAGATGTCATTATTTAAAAAAAAAACAAACCAAACCATTAATACAGTCTAATGTCTAGATTAAAGAAGTATCCAAAATTTTAGATTGAAATCTTGAGGATATTAAGTATTACAATATAAAAATATGTTGCTGATTTTTTCAGGACATTTTCACTGGCAGGAAGTAATTCCAGTGTTATTTTCTTAATGATAGCAGGTGCTGCTCATATACTGCCTACTCAGTGCTCTTCTCTTCAGATCTCCAGTTGGCCCGTGCACTTATCAGTCAGCATTTTCAGCAGGAAATCATAACTTGGGGCCAAATTAACTTGCCTCCAGGAGCCGTGCTGTTATTGAATTATTAGATATAATGGCATCATTAATGAGAGCCCTTGCTGAGTGCTGTGCTGTGTGAGGTTTATGTTATGGTTTGATTTGAAAAGTTACCAAATGCTTGTGATAAGGTTGCAAGCTATACAGCATCACATGGGAAAACATTCTTGTTTGGATCTAAGCGTGTTTTTGATTATATGAATTCTGAGTTCTGGACCACTTTCCACACCATCTGCAGCCAATCTGCATAGCCTGGGAAATTCAATCAGACATCTTGCCCATCTGTAAAACCAGAACTGCTCTGTTACTGTTTCCCCCTAATTAATGGGATTTATTTCATTTGTTTCTTTGTTTACTGATAGCCCTGCACTCTAAGTACTACACTAGTCCCACACACTAGTTTCAGCACCTGATTAAAACACTTCTAGAAGTATTATCTAGGTTATCTAGAAAATAATTTACTTGATAAATTAAGTATGTCAAATTGTGTGGACATAGCAAATATGGGAATATACATGTTTTGTAGTTCCAGTCTTAAATAAGTAACTGTTACCAAAATCTCTTTTTAACTTACTGCAGATTGGTATTTCATATAGTTTTAGGAAATTAGATAATGTTGCTCAAAACAGGTGCACTAAAATCGGTGTCAAAGAAAAACAGAGCAGGGGGATATTAGAAGGTTAGAGAGCCACTGACAGATTTAAAACTATAAAAAAGGAATATTAAGATTTGGGGCTTGTGCTGCTGTTTGGTATAAACTGAAAATAATAATAACCTCAAAGCTCTTCAATCTGTTTGTCTCAGATAAAACACATTTTTTAGGCTGCAAATTTTTATTAAGAACAGCAAAGACACAGAAGGAAGAAGAGTGAAAGAAAGGGCTTGAGACATTGCTATTACTACATCACAAAACTGCTTTGGGGGACATGAGCTTGCTTAAAAGTACAATTTGTTTTCTGAGCTGCTGCATAAACAATAAAATCCCAGCTGCTGCTAGGCTAATAGAAACTATGTTAATCAAATAACAGAAAATGTTAAATGAAACCCTCAAATCATGTGCTTTGTCCCTTAGTTTGAATTTCTGCTATAAACTGCTTGCCAGGTACAATTTCCACTTCTAATGAAAGCTCAGTTACTCTCTTCATTGTTTCATGCTTAGACTGAAGGAAATGCTGGTTGAGATCTTTTGTGTGACTACTAGATTGATAAATTTGTAAAACTAGAGGAAAATTCCTTCCGCTATTTCAGAATCATAATATCCCACCCACACACATGCACACACACCTTTCTACCTCTTGATGATCTTGAACGTTTACGGTTGAGGGGATACAGTCTCTAGAGACAGAAGGTCAGGTGTGGGCAGCTGATATTTAAGAAGTGTTTTATGCAGGGATTTCATTATACCCACAAAAAGGCAGAAAAAAAATGCTTTCGTAGGTCAGGCATCTGACCCAGAGTTACAGGATGTGATTATTTTTGTGCTCTTTCAAATAAAGCCACAGCTTAAGCACCCGTAGCTCTGGAAAGGGCCCTTGGGGACCAGCAGCAGGCAAATGCTGCCTGTGACAAAAGAACAGCACCTTCCTCCTGTGGCTTTGTGTGCTCCACCTTAGTCAGACAGAAAATTGGGATTTTAAGTATGAGAGAGAGGTTGCAGTGCATTTCTCAGCACATGTACATACACCCACTCTTGCTTTACAGGCTTGTTTCTTGACTAAGCCGCATACTGCATCTTCTGCAGAGCAAAACCTTTAAATCAAAAGATGAATGGGTCTAATACAGATTTTCAGTGAGTCCAAAAAATTAAATACTGTTTTAATGAGCTCTTTTTTGGACTCTCAGCTCCTTAGGGCAGTTATTCTCTCTTCTGAATGTCTGGAAATTGCTGAGTACTTTGTGGTCACTACCATCAACTACTAATGAATAAAAATGATGGTGATTATATCACAAGAACCAGAACTCTGAAAAGCTTTAATCACAACAATGTAACAGATTAATTAGGATGTCCAAAAAACAGAAACAATGCATCTGATTTTGAGATGCTTGAGTGGGAATTTTTACAAGTGTACAGAGAATTTTAATAACATGGAAAATCAATTATATTTGTAAGAGGTATAATAATCATAAATACATAGTAAATGTTAATGCCAACTCTGATACAGTGCCTTGTGTCATTAGATCTCAAAGCATTTTATAAAAGAAGCATTCATTAACATCATAATGAATACCAAATTAGTTTTGCTAATTTGCATTATGTGCAGAGCTGTATCATCAGGGTAGAAAAGTAGGCAGATAGCTGTGTGTGCAGGTAAGTCAGTAATTTAGCTTATTTATTAGGGTGTAGAAAGTGATTAATGGGAGCTGAAATGTTTTGCAAGCCTAACAAAGAAAGGAAAAGAAGTGAAAAAGAAAGTGCTCTGATTTGATCTAGTAAACTGCAGTGAAAAAGAAAGGAGCAGTTGGGCTTTGCTGTTTGAAATTGCCCATAACGTATTTCTTAAGTTATGAGGTTTCATATGATTAAAGAATGGACTTCACACATGTGCAATGGAATGAATATTCTTCCCTGTTTTCAGTAGTTTAATCACCTGGGGCCTGTGGAGTCCTGGCAAATCCATTTGCAAGACATCACGGAAGCAACATTGGAGAAAAACCTTGAGAATGGCAATCCAGAGGGACTGCTTATTTTCTGTTTCCGGCATGTACTTAGATTTTTTTTCAGTTTGACCTAAGATTTCCTATGTGTACCCACAGAGCTATGGTGTATGTCTATAGAATATATACTGCAGAAAGTTCCTCTGAAGCACTATAATCATAGAAACAAACTTTGTCACAGACATGCTGTAGAGAGCTGCCTTGTAGTCTGGTCACACGCTTTCCAAAGGAACATTCTTCTGCTGGGAAGTGCTATGTCACCTCAAGAGTATGAGGACAACTTTGCATTTTTAAATAGCGTTTACCTGCTATTCTTTTTCAAAAGCAATTCAGTTTGGAAGGTTGTCTTTTTTTTTAATCTTAGCCTGATTTTATTCTTGTTAATTTAGTTGGGCAACTCAAAAAGTTGAAAATAGAACAAACAAACAAACCAAACTGATTTTGTTGCAATTATGTATTCCAGTAAGACAAAAATAACTTCTTGTCTTTTAAAATCACCTTTTGCAGAGTATTATGGATTTGTACTTTGTTTTTTTTTTTTTCCCTTTGTTTGTTTGTTTCCCCCCTCTGGAAGAAAATTGCATAGGAGATCTGTGGAATTTTCCATGAAGTTCAAGTTTCAGCTTATTAGCTCCCTGGTATAGGCATCTGAGTGAGAAATTTGGAGGAAATGTATTTGGACAATTAAGCTTCATTTTCTGATCCCTAATTGCACACATGGAGAGGGATTTAATTTAAACATGAGTTCCTTTGGTGCTAGGAATTGTTTGACCTGTTGTTTGACCCATGTTTTTATCGAACAGATCCTTGCTTAGCACTTTTTTGTGAATTGTTCATCCGAGCTTTTCGTAACATACTTTCTGCCTGACTGTGCTCACAGGTACCAGATTTAAAACCAGCCCCTTCCTAGGCTGAGTTTTCTGCATGACACCTGCTGTAAAGATGTCGTGGAGCATCTCTTTCCAAGTCCCTTTGCTTGAAGACATTGGCAGCTGTAACTCAAAGTCCCTTCATATAACCTGGAGAAACATAAAACTGAATGCATTTTAGGGATGCATAAGGGTGTTACCTGAAGAGTGTATTATAAATTGACTTAATAGGTAATATTTATGGAAACTAATTTGTAATGACAGGGTATTTTTTACCTCAGCAGCTGAGTGTTTTACTCTCTTGTGCCATATGCTGTTATATAGAAATTGTGATTTAAAATGCTGTCCAAAAAGAATAATGTCCTTTTGCATAAGTTTTTGACCACTCTCCATATGGTGGTCTCAGGGAGACATTCAGCATCTCCATCTGGTCCAATTTTGTATCTCCTTGATAAACACAGACGGAAGAGGAAAAAGAGTCTCTACCGAATAAACTTATTTGCAGGCTGAGGAAACGAGAGCTTCAAAAGTGTTCAGATAGTGAGGAGCACTTCAAGAAAGATTAGGGAAATTCTTCAGACATTATCACAAACAATCCTCCAGATGCTCACTACAATCTATCAGCATCCTCTGTTAACTCAAGCCAAATCGCTTTCATCAAAATCCTGCCTTGGCTAACTCTTAGGAAACCAAAGAAAAATAAATGGGGTGAAGCCTTTGAGTCAAACAGCAATGTGGGATTTTCTGTATTATTTAAATGCTTGAGCATTTGTGGTGCAGTTTTGCCTGTGCCCTCTACCAGTGCACCAGATCATGTTTGGACAGGCAGGAACCTTACCAGAGAGACAGTTTATCCAAATCTATCTTTTTTCATGCGGAAAAACACTCAGCCTGGATGGACATCAGCTGTGCATGCTGCTTGCTCTCAGGGTCAGTGGTCAAGCCCTAGCCTGCTTTCCTACAGTAGACACAGCCAGGGACACCACATGGCCTCTGGTGAAGAGGCTAATTTGCAACGTAATGAGATTTTTTAGATACCCTTTCAAAGGCTCTGTGCCTCATCTCCCTATTCCACAGAAAGGAAAATCTTCTGAGATTCAAAAGGTCATTTGGAGGTGGGACAGAATCTACTGTGGGATGTAACACGCAAAAAGTGCCACAGCCAGAGGTAGATTGTTTGACTTATTCTCATTTTTCCTGCATGACTTTAAACTATCCAGAATCGGTGTCTCCCAGGGCTTTGAGAAGCCGGATGTGTCCTGGAGATTTTCTACTTGAAGTAATTTTGGGTCTGCTCAGGCCAGACCCCCCACCGTATGCAGGCTAATGTCATACATATCTCCTTCATACATGCCTTCACTGCTGCTCACTTTAAACATGGAGAGGTAATGCTGCCCTGGATGAAAGTAATCCATGAATGTGGCTTATTTTTAGCCTGTTCTTAGCAGTTTATTCAGGATTCCATGGCTATCAACAGCACCAGAATGAACTGACATACGCAACAGCAGCTTCTCTGCGAAGTGGGTGCTGGGTGCCTCCTGATGGGTAGCAGGCATGCTCTGAGCAGTCAGCAGGAAGTGAAATACCTCAGCATCTCTAAGACTGGACCCAGCATGGTGCACAAAAAGCACTGTTTCCTACTAGCATGTATCTAATTGTATTGAATTGTAGTACTATTTCTACAGTGAGATAAGTTAATGAACCTCAGCTGATTATGCCCTAGTTTACTTAATAGTTCACATTATTATTTAAATGTGAAGCAGTAAGTATGTCAGACTATAATTGCTTTTACTATTTCTCTTTTTTATTATAGTGCATCTGTAGTATGTGATTTAATTATGTTTTACTCTATACTCTACACTCTACATGTAAATGAAGAAAATGGTCTCTTTTTTGTCTTACGTGCAACAATGGTATTAGGGAAGGGCAAGTTGCTGGGAGGGTGAGGTCCAGGAGTGGGAGGAGATGCAGCAGGCAGCCTGTGAGCAACCTTGACCAAGCCATATGGGTTGCATTTTCCAAGGCAGGGCACTGGAGATCAGTGCACTGAGCAGCCGTCTGCTTTTTTTTTGTGTGTGAGAGACTCTTCTCTGCTGCCGAGGAAAACTGAGCAGCATGGTGTGAAACAGACATACAGCTGTGAAATGGCTGTAGATTTAGAAGTTAATGGGTAGTTTTTCAATCCTGCTGAGTGCCCAGAGCTCCTGCTCCCTTCAGGGGAGTAGAAACTGTAGAAAATCAGGCCACTGCATAGGTTGCCTAAATAAAGATTTGGTTTTTTAGCTGTTATGAGCCTCAGTTCTGGCATGGCATACCCATAAAAAGGATAACAGTCCTTTGGCAAAATACTGCTGCTTAGAAACATCACGGTTGTTTCTTTACCACTAGTCACATCCACCTGGAAATTATTTGGGATGAGCAGGGACAGCATGGAAGCCTGCATGCCATCAAAGCACAGGCCTCTTCCACTAATCCTGGAGTGACACACTTAGCACAAACACCTCTCTTGGTTCATTTCTGGCCCTGGAGCTCCCAGGTAGCAGCTTTCCATGTGTGTTCTGGTCTATTGGTTTGGTGCCATGGCTGTCCTATCTCTGACTGCTGTCCTTGCCCAGCAGGCAAGTTTCTGAAGGTAACAGATTTTTACTGAGTAGAAGAGAAGTTGAGGTTCATACTCATAATCCCATGACTGGCCTGAGGCAGAAGGTGTGCCTGGCAGCAGGAGGGGAGACACACAGAACAGATGGAGAATGAAGCCCTCAGGACCATCAGTGAAAAATACTCCGGGCTCTCGATCAGTAGCTTTTCTACCGGGTTTCAGGTGATTAAATTCCAGAAATGCTCTGAGATTTGGCTAATAGAGTCTTACATTGTAGTCCCACATTGTTAAATGTGAGGAAATATAGTGAACATTGATTTTATTTTGCAGCTAATATACTGTATGTCACATAATTAGTGGTTGTGTTGTAATGCACATATGCAAGTGGGGAAAATAAAAGCAGACAGAATATTTGGCCTTAATTAGTGCTCCTTAAATGCTAGGTGCTTACATGTGCAGCCATACTGGAGCACTGGCGTATGTGATGATTATTACCATTATCTAACAGAGTATATTTCTCCTCATGGAGATGGAATCTATCTAACAAGTCTAAAATGGTGTAAACATGAGCAGTGTAATAAGGCAATCTGCATTTCAGTTGTTTTACGGTGTTCACAACATGGGTGAGCTGATTAATTTTAGACCAATGTTTTCAATCCCTGACACATGAATTGCAATCCTCACCCCAGTTTTAAAAAAGACATAAACAAAACCAGAAGCTAATAGGATGCTGATAGTTTCACCTTTGTTCTGATCTAACCAAATACCCACTGGGCCCTCAGTGAATATTATTGCAATTCATTTTGTCTTTATAAGTTGCCCAGTTCAAAGCTAATTTTTTACCCTATAGAGAGAATGACAGTGCCAAAATCTGAAACATTTCTTTTGTTTTATTGCTATGATTCTTGCACTAGAAGTGTGGCCTCTGGCTGGAACTGCCATCTCCTGCTTCTCTGTCTCAGTGACCAGTGTCATCTGACCCTTTCTGCTGTATCAAATCTATCTGACTGCACAAATGGGATTTCAGTGGACCCAACAGCTACTGCCAAAATCCAGGCTCAATTGTGAATGGATTTTATGAAGTCTGACATGAGTGCTCATACTGTCTTGTGTCCACAGCTTGCTAAAGCATGCAATAGGCATTTTCCCCTACTTTAAAAGAGAACAGTAAATTCAAACCTAGCAGTAGGCGCTGCCAGCCCTACGTGCTGCACAAAGCAGGTTGTTTTCAGCTAAGTGTTATTTTGCAGGAGGAAAAAGAAAACTGTATTCAAATGCTTATGAGGAGAGGGAGGAAGAAGGAGAGAAAGAGTCCTGAGGATCAAAATTACAAGGGATTTCTGCTCTTTAGGGCATAGATTGGTGTGTTACACAGAAAGCACAAGGGACATCTGCTTTGTAGGGTCATGGTAAGACATAAAGGTCTATTAAACAGAATTCTGATTGTGGATAGCCCCCATTTTTGATTTCCACAACTCAGATGACCCAAGGAATATGGAGTTTTTAAGTCTGATTTTATAGCTTTGGAGTAAATATCCATTTGAACTCGTGAAAATGAAACTCTGTAGAGAGGAGGTGAGATGATTTTTGGGAAACTTGCCTGATACCCTTAGAAAGAAGCTAAAGGCACCTGATGAAATATAACAAAAAAGCAAATATCTTTCCACCCCTATTTCTATTGCAGCAGTTATGTAGTCTGGATATAATAGAAGCTCTTGAGAAAAGGTGCCCTTTGATTATTACTTCAGGGTTTTAAAGTGACAAGCCATAAAGGGTGAAGGCTGACTCTTTGATCTTAAACAGCTTGAAAAGAGGAAGATTTACTCTGCTCAAATGATTTCAGGTAATTGTAAGTAATCTGAATTGAGTCTCAGGGCTGCAGGGCTTTACATAAGTGATTCGCATTTGAAAAATTTCTGAATAAACATTGATTGAAATTTAAGGAGCCTCCTTAAAATTTTACATACTTTCAACAAACTTTGGTTAACCCAGTCAGGCTGAGGCCCACTGTGCAAAAGGCCATGGAGAAATGATGACAGAGGCAAGAAGGATGGAGGAAAAGGCTGTGGTTATGCTATACGTTAGTGCTAACCAGATCTGCAAGAGGTGCTGTCCTGTCTTTTGCATGTGGGTAATGGACAAGTCAAGGAGTGTTATCAGATGAGCTGGTGTCAGCAGGAAGCATCAGCTCAGGGATGCTGGAGGGCCTTGTCCTACTGAGACTTTTAGAGGCACAAAACACCTCGATGCCCACCTTACAGAGAGAGATGTCCATGATACTGGTGTTGTCCACTGATTGTCTTGTGCATGCAGCCTGTCTGCAACACTGCAACGCTGGGATCACATATGGATCCAGCCTTCAAACAACCTGCCTGCTAACTGAGAGGGGCTAGATTTAGACCAGTATTAGGAAGAAATTCTTCACTGTGAGGCTGGAGAGATACGGGAACATGTTGCCCAGAGACCTTGTGGATGCCCCATTCCTGGAAGTGTTCCATGCCAGGTTGAATGGGGCTTAGAGCAACCAGGAATAGTGGAAAATTCTCTGCCCATGGCAGAAGTGTCTGTAGAACACAAGAGGCTGTACATCATCTCTTGTGTAAGGTATTCAGCCTCATTAATGCATTTTTATTCTTGAGAGCTGTAACAGTGTCTAATTTCGTTCTTAAATAGCTTTATTTTTAGAGCATTTTATCTATTTATCTATTTATTTATGTATTTTGCAAAGATTTTCGTCTCCTTAAATTGTCTAGAGATGCCAAACACTTGGAAATCAGATGAAGCACACGTCAGAGACTCCCAGCACAGCAGTTGCTTTAATTCAGTTCTACACTTGAAGATAATTAAAATAACTGCTGACTTGGAAGTTGACTCTGGTTGTAGGGCTTTCAAAGAAGACAGGCTTGTTTAGTGCCTGGGGAAGAGATTCCAAACTCTCTCTATTGAGCCCAAGAGAAAAAAAATCATTTTTCTTCAGGCTGTCCCTAAAACATATTGGTATTGAGGGAGTGGATTTTTTCAATATGACTTCTGTCTCTATACACAAAAATATTTTTACTGTTCAAGTTTTAAAGTAAACCAACCAGATCTGATGTGATAGTTCTCTGAGATGTTCAGAAAAATGTAGATTAGCAGCGGTTAGGCATGGGCATGATTAAAGGTGGAAAATATGGAGAGAAAAACTGACACTAATATTCGTCTATACCTGCCCCCCTAGTTTGATGCAACACAAAGTTAAAGAGTTTAATCTGAATTACTACTCATATAGACCCAGAGAAACACTGAAGAGTTTTAAACAAAGCCAGACATTTAGAGAATACTCAGTCTCTAAATTCATAGAGAATACTTAAACCTCCTCAGTTTAAGGGTCGTTAATTTACTAAGACAGCATTAACTCAATCTCTTCAAACTGGCCATAATCTAATGTTTCTCCCTGTTCGCAGTCCTTAAATCAAACCTGGACAAATAAAAAAGGCATCGAAGTCTCACTGAACAGTATTTCTGGGTGGCTGCAAATTCTGCAGTTACTACATCATGAATCAAATGGGACGACAGAGTGAAAAAAAGCTCCTGTGAGTAGGGCAGAGCACTTTCCACCGGATTTTCTTTCCATGGAACTGTATATACTGGAAAACAGTTGGAGAATATCTGATTTATATGAAGAAACAGAACCAAGAGGAGTTTGTGAAGTATGAATGGAAATCTGAGGAGGTGAGAAAACTGTAAGACCAAAGTCATTATTTGAAGAGGGATGATTTGGAAGCTGGGCTTCTTAATGTGTGAGTCATTCCACGCACAGCTGCTTCAAAGTGAACACGCAGGAGGATGAAATGGGCACATGGAAGAGACACGGCTTGGGAATCACTGAATCAAAGAGACCATATGTATGTCTTTTCTTCTGAAGAAGTGAAGACAAACTAGCAGAGCGGAGGCAGATTGTTGCTCAGCATGTGTGTTTTGCTCTTCAACTCACCTGTTTATGTCTCTATTAAAATATTATAATTCTATGCTAAGCTAATTATCAGCCTACAGCTTGATGATATTCCAGTATCATTCAGCGCATCAGAAAAAGACACATCTGTTTTCTTAAATATTTCACACTTCATTTTAGAAGTTGCCAGTTTTTTTATGTGTTCTCAAGGGCATTCCCAATGCAGTCGTTTTTTTGTCTGTGATGTCAAGAAACAGGAAACTTCCTTAGGATTCAAATGATGTTTATAAGGTGATTCTTATGTTATACTGAATGTAAAATTTTATTTATGCTATTTTTCTTGCAGAACAATCAAACAATGATTGTCATGTTAGCCGTCAAATAAACCCAGGGCTTTTTAAAGGATCAAGAGTAGGAAAAGTGCCTACAGCACTGAGTTACTGTTTTCCTTCTGACATCTAGACTGAGAGTTATTAAATCTCAGGGTGGGTCACTTCTATTATTATAACATGCCCTAAAACTCTAGAAGGTCTTAATACTTCAGGCTGTTAATGCAGTGAGGGCAAGCCCATGTAATGCAATATTTAAAACATACAAATAAAGTTGCACCTCTTCTGAGTATTAAAGTTCATTCTTGGAAGAAAAAAGAGTGTTTGCCTTCATGGCCTAGTCAAAATACAGCTAAAGTAATCTGCACTAGGGCTACTTTAATTTACTGAATTTGCTGGAAATGCCTTTGTTTCAGCTGTACATGCAGAGGTGCTCTTTAAGTGTCCATGTGTTGTCTGTCTGCGTTATGCCATATCATTCTGCAGGATATACATTTGCTTGTGGGATAAAGTGAAAGCTAGACTGGGAGTTGTTTCATAGCCTGTTGGTTAGAGGTGTACAGGTATTAGGAGGCTATGTTGAAATGCAGGACTTATACCAGTTTATATTAAAGTACCTGTACAAAGAGAGGACTTTACCTTAGTGTGCCAGTTTGGCCAAAATCTAGCAATATATCCTCTGAGAGAAAACCAGGTTACAACCACCCTTCCCCCCAACCAGGTTCGGGAAAAAAAAAAAGAAGTTTTCGTCGAAGGAAAGTGAAAGAGCTAAAAGCTATTTATTTAACATACACACAAGAAAAAAGGATAATAATACTAAATAATGAAATCTCTCACTGTAGAGAGAAACCTGGGAAGATTTCAGAGTCCTTCTGTAAGTGTGGTCTCTCTCCTCCTCGGAGCTGGGCGAGGGCCCACCCCCTCGGGCCTCGGGGAAAATTCTCCCGATGTGTTCTGATGTTGTTGAAACAGTCCAGAAGAGAAGAAGGGAAAAAAACAAAGTCCCAGGAAACAAAGTTCAGCTTTCCGTCTCACACCGGAGAGACGGGCAAGGAAAAAACTGGCTGAAGAAGCCAGCAGGATGCTCCCTCCATGCTACCACAGCCAGAGCACGCAGAGGAGTGAATCTCCGTGTCCTTGAGACACTGCTTTGAAAAGTTTGCTTGGTCCTTTTGTTTTTTGGTTTTTTTTCCCTCTCAAGCTCAGTTTAAAGACACAGAAAAGGCACAAAATTAATTGTTTGGCATAAAGCCGTGATAGGGGATATACATGATGGAGTCACCCCAAGACACTTAGGTACATGCCATGCCTGTGATCACTTACTTGTCTTAATTCTCTGAATTGCCTTTAAATCTCAGTGGGAATCTAGGCTATAGAACTGATAGTCTCCTCTCTCTCTCAATCAACCCTTACAATATTTTCAACTTTTTTGTTCTTGCCAACTGAAGCATATTGCTTGGCTTCTGTTACTTTGTGGCTTTCCATTCCTTTGAGTTAGCTGTCAGTATGGTAGGACTTTTCAAGTGTTAAAAATTGACTTTTGGGTGAGTGTACCTGATACAATTTTAAAACTTTTTTGTGCCATAACAGGCACCTGTGTGAATGTAGCATTCTGTGTGGAAAAAACTGGATGAAGTTTCATATCCAGGTTATCCAGTGTTCATATTAAATCACACTACTGATTCTTCCTGACCTTAAAATGTTATAAGCTATGAACAATATAAATTACATGATTAAATATTACAAGAATGAAAAACGATGAAATATGTTTTGATGCAAAGTAGTTAAGAAAGCTTTACAAGTTTAATGATAAATAAAGTATGACTCTTACTATAAGAGAATGGAGAAATTTGAAGGAGAAACTTTTCTTCTTTGAGAGAAATATTCTCTTCCACTTTAATTAATTCTGATTGCATCAATATATATTTTGGCAGTTTTATAAATAACATCTGTTTGTTTTACATGCATGCTCCTAAGGTTTTGTGGGTTTGTATATAAATAGCTGTTTAAGCACACATAATGTATGTAGGTATTTCAGATTCATTTTCCACACAAGTACGTATCTTAAAAAGGTCTTCCTGTTAATTTCGTGTTCTATTCAAAATACCAGTACTGCACAGGCACTGACAATTTACTGGAAAATTTTAATCAATTTCCACACATTCTATGACAGTGGAGCTTGGGCAGGTCCTTTACAGGTTAAATATGAAGAGCACTGCATAGGAAAAAGACTAAAACTCTAGAAAACAGCCAAATTAAAACAGGTTTACTTGGGGTTACATGAAGCCGTGGCAGGAAGTTATGCTTCACTGTCCAATTTTCAATTCTGTCTTCCCTTCCCAAGTCATCAGAAGTACTTTATAAGATTTGCAAAAATTGTATAACAGTAAGACACAGATTTTTCACCCTCAAATGTAACAACTGTTTACATTCAGGTTTTTGAAAGCCATTTGACAGCTGTCTGGGAACACATTATTTCATTTTAAAAGGTTAAATTTATAAGCTTGTGGTAATGTGCTTTAGGAATGGAAATGCAGGCACAATATTAACTTCAGGCATCAGTATAGACCATATATAAAAACGAAATTCCAGATGGTGGTCCATTCAAAATGCCAATTTTCCACACAACATAATGGTGCAATATTTTATTAGCATAAGACACATGACTGATGAATCAGGACCTATACATTTTTCTTTTAAGGAAATGGGAGTCAAATTTTGTGTTTATTATGTTTCCACTCCATTGGCCAGGGTAAGATGCAGCTGAGGACAAAGAACACAGTCCTTATCCTCAGATCTTAAAGTCTATGGATAAGACAAGGGCAGGTGCCCATAAATGGCAATCAACACCAAGCACAGAAATGATACTTGCCGTCATGATCAGGACACAGTAAATTATTTGGAAAAAAATGCTGTGGCATACCACTGACATTTCGTGGACACCACAACAGAGTAAGGCATTACGGAGAGATTTTCAAAAGAAGAAGGAAATGGGTTTGTAGATGTCTAAGGTAAGCTTCTCCTAAGCAACAGTAGTTTCACAGGACAAAGGAAACTGTGGTTACTTTGAAGTCTGATGCCACAGTTCTGTCCCAGACTTTCAATTCTCAATGAGTGTTAAAAATCAGGAGAGCGACAAAGACTATTTCGGGCACTGGGAGTAAAGATGGATGAATGACAGCATGATGCCTCAGATAAGGGATTCATGTGCTGGTGCTCTGGGAAAACAATAAATTATGGAATAATCATTGCAGCAGCTTTTTGGATGGATACTTGTAGGCAAAGTGACCTGAACCCTGTGAGAATGACTGCTATGTTAGGTCTGATGAGAAAGACAAACTCTTGCAGGAGTCAGAGAATCAGATTACACTGACTCCAGCGTTATCCCCCCATGGCACTGGAGGTGGAGGAAACTTGATTTCTTTTCCCTTGTTTCATTTGTTCTAACTTTTGCATGGTCATCAATATTACTGTTGTACTAGGTTGGGGGTTTTTATATTTGAGAATAAGCATGGCAAGTATTTAGTGACTGATTACAAAAATGAGTGCTTCAACTTGAATATTTGGACTTGGATATTTAGAGTTCTTTGAGGTAGTCAATGCAATGAAGAGTGAGCTTTTTCTCTTGAGACAAGTCTTTGACCTTGACGGAACCTCTAGACAACCTTCTTTCTCTCAGGTGATGAAAGAGAGTTCAGCGTGTCTGGTTGATAGACATTCCCTTTGTCAACACTAAACTCAAGTGAGAAAAAATAATTCAGAGTTTTCTTAATTCATTTCTTTTAGACCTCTTGTGCTGTACTGGAATTTTCATTTTGATTCGTGATTACCCCTTGCTTTTTTATCTTTTTTTTTAAATTATTATTTTAACTTCCCCTAAATGGCAGTTTCTCACAAATGACAAATCTTGTCTTCCTGAGTTACTTCTGGGGAAAAAAAAAAAAAAAAAAGAAGTTGTGCTGATAACCCATCAAAAAGTTGAACTAGAGCTCTGCTAATCTTACAGACCTTGAGGAAGGGGACTATCTGTTATCCACTTTCTACCTGCTGTTGTCCTCACTGCTCAGTGATCTGTAATCATTACTGAGTTGTGTTTTTCCCATCTTCTTATGTAGAAGGAAAAAAATGCTAGTTCTGTCCTACTGAGAAGAAATGGTAACTAGGGGAGACATGGTCTGTAACCTGATGAATGAATTCAAACTGACATGACTTACCAGTGCACTCCAGAGTGGTGTTTGCTTCTGCTTTCGGTCCACAGCTGTGCACGTCTACTGTTTCCCATGTACTAGAGCTACAACTGAAGTTGGCCCAGCTTATCTGTGGAAAATTAACCTATTAACACACAAATGAACCAAAAAGATTTCTATGAAATCTCCTTGTTTATCTAAATCCTGAAAGGGATTATTTGATCTCACATGTGAAAGGAGACATAACGCCCAGTTGATGGCGTGGAGTGAGGAGAAAGGAGAGGAGAGGGTGACTGTCTCTTTGGCAATGACCTGAAGAGCCACTGGATTAGGTGCAGTGTAAAATACCACAGATATTGACTGGCTGAATCAAAACTCAATCACTCTTCCTACAAATTCTATATCCACACTGTTAGTCTATCCCTGTGATTTATTTTCATGTGAGTTTTGGCTGGAGATGAAGGGTCTTTCAGTGATCAGAGTGTTTTCTGAAGACAATATTGTTTGATTTCCCTGCACTACAATGACCTCTCCCTGAGTTCACCTGTCTCTCCATGCTCCTGCTGCTACAAGATGATGCTTTCCTGCCTTGTGGAGCAGTCGTAAAGACATTTTCAGTCAAGACTGGTGCTCTGCCATAGCTGGACATGGGTATGTGGGTCAGATACCCACATTTAACCTTCATTGTGACTTATTTGGTAGTATCAAGGATCAGATTCAAATTTTAGGGCATCGCTTGCAAATCCCTAGCCCAAGATGTTACCTAATCTCAGGCTGAAAATTTCCTTCCCACATACTTTTCTGCTGCACTTGGAGGTTGTTAAGCCTTTTCAGGGAGCAAGGCCACAACTAGCAGTCTCTTCTCCCTTGGTCTCATTCAGTTCCCTGCTGGTTTAGGCTGTCCTCTTTGTTGCAAGCTCTGTCTTGCACCATTCCTTGCCTTGCTTTTGTAGCTGCTCTGACTCACTCTAGCAGACCCTAAAGTAGTTATTTTGCTTCAGATTCCAAGTGGGATTTTTCCTTGTCTTCTGTATTCTCAAGGAGGGCTCTTCTTCGTCTGAGGATCATATGTAATTTTCATACAAGTACTGGAGGCTGTTGTTCTCATCCCTGGGTCACCACTCAAACCCTGCACATCTGGACAGGGCCATCAGACCTGGACTGTTACTGCTATCTTATTTTCTCCAATTTATAACTCCCTTCTTGACAGAAAAGAGCCTTACCCACACTGACCCACTAGGTGTTCAGGCCTTTTTTATTTTTCTCCCTATAGCTTCACCAGAGGCTGATTGAGTTTCTTTCAATATTTAGACTTGCCCTTCCTTTTCTTGTGATGAAGGGATTGTCCAAAGGTGTCTTCTTTTACCTTCTGGCCTTGGCTGACTGTACGTGTGTCAACCATCATTATTACCGTACCTCACAGTTTTCCTTATCTTCTCTTTCTGCTCCTATCCCTTCCCAGTGCCCTACTTCCATGTCTGATGCAGTATCTTTTGACCAAGGGGACCTGTGGCTGGGCAGTCAGCACATATTTCATACCTCAAAGATGAGACATAAAAATAATGGTTGTTCTGCGAGCAAGAAGGTGAAGACAGTGCCAGGATTTCTTGGTTGTCCTTCATACACTAACCATCAGTCTTTTTTGCTCTAAAATAATTCACAGCACATACATGATAAACACTTGTTAAACAAAATCTGGCTTGTCACATGGGTCATACATTGTCTATCTTGTAGATAATAATTGTCAAAAATTGCAAAAAGGCAGATTGGAAAAATGCAGGTACAGTAGGTATTTATTTGTGTAACTTTCAGTGGATAATGAAATTAAATAATTTTGAATATGTAATTTTTCTAATCATCAAATATATTTACATAATCCCTTTTTCTCACAGTGTTTATAGGATTTGTGTGGCAAGACTTACTTTGAAGCTGCATATTATTTATCTCCTCATTTGGTATTCCATTTTCCAACATAGATGGGTTTTATTTCTGATTTTCTCTTACATGTGCAATCATTTCTTTTCCAGCAGCCCTGTTCAAAGCTGAGAGGTACTCTGGGGATTTAGCCCTACTGTATGTACTAGAATTTTAAGCTTTATGCAAAATTATTTGCTATTGGGGCTGAATATCCCTGCATACCCCTAACACAAATTGACAGTTTCTAAAAGCTTCTGCAGTCTGGAGGATCTGATAGAGTAAAGAAACACAATATAAATGGTTGTGTTATGTTGTCCTTCACTCCTGTGTTCGTAGTGTCAACACATTGTCTTTGAGCTCTTGAAGAGACTTGGGCAAACAGTTTTTAGTGATTCTCGCCATTTTTTTGCCTATTTTTGCCTAATGTTATTGTTTGGAGGTAGACTGCAGAGCTCAGGTCTCTTCAATGAAGTGTTTATATACTCTGTAAAACTCTGCCTTCTGCCTTTGGTAAAACTAATCCCAAATTTGAAATTAAGCATGAATTTAATGCACCAAACTATTTTTGTGGTAGGTCACCAGTCCCTGCACGCAGAGTAGGCAGAAGGCCCTTATGGTGACTCTGACTAAGCGAAGGCATAGCAGTATGGTAATGAGCATTCCGTATTTTGTCTGTGCGAAGATCCTGGAATGGCATGGTGAGCATTGCATATTTCAACCCATGGGTCAAGAATGCAGCTCAAGAATGCTGCCAACTGGGAAAGCTTTTCTGCCTTTCTGCTAGCCTGTGCCTTTGAAGTATAACGTTGTCTCTCTTCAAAATCTTAGTCTTCAATATTGTAATAACTAGTAGCTGGGGATACCCAGTAAGTTTTTGGTGAGTCTTTGCCTGACTTCTGGCCTTAATGTCATTATGAAGCAAGGAGTTTCACTGATGCACCTCAGCACCAAAGGTGTCTAGAGGTCATATTAACCAACTCCCCTGCTCAAACAGGGACACCGAGAGACAGCTGCCCACAACAGAAATTGTCATATAGCCCCAAAAGCACAGCTGTTGGGCCACACCACAGCATTAACGGGGCTCTAGTGTGAGCCACAGCTCCTTAAACACTTCCTACTTTATGATTTTCCCAGATGTCACAAGAATGTATATTTACTTAGAAGAAAAAGCACTTCTTGTTGTAGTATAATTTTTAGTTTTGGGCTGTTTTTTTCTAACAACGTCTGTAAATGCGTTGGAAGACAAACTAACCATGGCTCCCACTCTATGTGTGTCTGGGCTTTTTCCTGCTCAAGTGTTAGATTGGTACTAATGACTTTCAATGGGATGGAAATAAACCATCTCTAGGCAATTGATATCACAAAACTCTGATTCTGTTTTCATTTACACAGGTTTGCTCATGTCATGGGAAGAATTCCAGTTTACCCCATGGTAACTTTAATCAGAATCTATCCTTAAGTATTTCATAAATTTTCATTTTGCAAAACTATTTCAACAATTACTGTGAATGAAGAAGTCCTGTACTGGGATTTTTGCTTGTCTGTCTATCTTGACCTCCGTTTTTAATTTTTTTTTTTTCCAGATAAAAGCAATGCTAAACTTCCAAGGGCATAAGTCTATTTGTGTGTTTAGATGTCTGAAAAGCCAATGTAAGGGACTACAGATCTCACAAGTTAGAATTTCTGCTTAAAATATGTATAGTTTTAACTGTTTTTCAGCCTACATACAGGACAAATCTCAGTCTGAAGTCTCCTCCATCAGACCTGCTCCTGCTGTTACATTCTTTTCTATTATGATTAATAATGTCTGAAATCTGAAACCAAGTCAGCTGCACTATAATAAACTTGGTATCAATTTTACAGGTCACAAATAACCATGTAATTCAATAACTCTCTATGTGTTCCAGACCAACGTGGGACCACATGCTTGTGGGGAGCAATGAATGGGTAATTTGATGAAGAATGAAGACCATATTCAGGGAAAAGACTCTGAAAGCTGAAAGCATTTTCTGCAGGAGAGCAGGAGGCAGGGCAGGAAAGGAAGGCATGTTTCCCGGGGATGGTTACTTTTAATGCTATGAACTATCTCCAGACTTTTAAATGGTTCCTTTTAATGCTATGAACTATCTCCAGACTTTTAAAAGTGTCTATGCATTTTGGAGTGTGTCCAAATGACGAATAATTCATTCTGAAGAGAAAGAATGTGAACAGTTAAAGAGCATGACATCAGACTAGAAATGGTCAGTCAGAGAACTGGTGAGGTAGATTAAACAAAACGTTTGCTTTGAAGGTGAGATTTGGGATCAATATAAGGTGATCTCACTCAATTGCAGTCAATGCTGAAGTAAAAAACTACAGGAGATTGCGTTAAGAAGCAGGACCATTCCCTGAAAGCCTATGAAAATACTTAAAAGGAAGGGATTATGTGTTCCATATCTAGCTTGCAAAATGATGTGGTTAAGTATGATTCTCAGCTTTCTTTTTTATTTAAGAAAATTAAATTTCTTTGGTCGCAGGTGTACAGAAAAGCTTGACAATGTGAACCAAGTGAACCCTACAGGCTTGGAAATCAGAAGACAAATTGTGCCCTTTTTCTCATTTAATCTTATGGCTGCATAGCCTCCTGCATAGCTTTGCTAGGTCTGCCTTCCATTTGTTCTGCTCTGTATACTAGCAAAAATTTGCATGAGAAAGAC
>VZRS01002789.1:465174-476031 GCA_013398055.1 Ifrita kowaldi | reverse complement strand
CCCTTCTTCTCTTCTGGACTGCTTCAACAGCATCAGAACACATCGGGAGTATTTTCCCCGAGGCCCGAGGGGGTGGGACCTCACCAACCCAGCTCCGAGGAGGAGAGAGACCACACCTACAGAAGGACTCTGAAATCTTCCCAGGTTTCTCTCTACAGTGAGAGATTTAATTGTTTAGCATTATTATCCTTTTCTTGTGTGTTTGTTAAATAAATAGTTTTTATCTCTTTCACTTTCCTTCCAGAAAAATTTCCTTTGTTCCCGAACCTGGTGAGAGGAAGAGTGGTTGTAACCTGGTTTTCTCTCAGAAGATATATTGCTAGATTTTGGCCAAACCGACACATTCACCTTTGTTGACAGAAAACCAAAACACAGTGAAGAGAAATGCAGGATATTTTTCTTTGCTAGTTTCGGCAGCTTCTAAACACAAGCATTTTGTTGTGTTTTTCGTAGCCTAGTTCCATTATGGTCATTTTGGGCTTCTCAAATATTATGACATATACATATATATTAAAAATACATTACACATATTTGAAAACATATATGCAGACCACATGAGGGTTGCTGCAATGTTACAAAAACACTAATCAATCAGGTGATGAACCTTTCCAGATGGAATATTGGATCAGAACACTGCCATGTGAAAATTTTCTTTAAGGATTTGTGTTAGTCTAAGCTACAGAAAGAATTGCATTATGATTCCTCTTCTCTGAAACTTCTATATATGAAGATACTCACATTAATTTTTCTGGTTTTTTACCGAGATTAGTAATATTAAAAACATAAGCATATTGATATTAATATTTCAGAAGTTTAAAAATACGTTACTTCAGATTGAATATTTACTTTTAAAAATATTTAGGTTGTTTGGTTGTTTTTTATTTTGATATCTCAAAAATGCAATGTAAATTTAGGAACAGAAAACTTCTCCTCAAAAACCTTAAATTAAAGCAGACCTTCTTCTTTGGTTAAGAATTTGTGTTTGGTTTCATTCACTTTATCTGAATTGTTTGATAAACTTAACAATTTTTACATATTTCCTTATTTTTCTGTTCCAGTTTTCAGTCACTAAAAAGTACAGTTAAAGTGTCTCATTTAGCTATAGGAAAACAGGCTTAGAATTGTAAAAAGATTTGAGTTTAAAGGAGCCTTAAATATCTTATAAATTCAACTCCTAATAGAATGTAGAATATACTATATAATCCATGCCTTTCCCAAAGTCCTCGTTTACCAAGACTCTAGAGAAAAAAATAAGGAACTGGAGATCATTTTCAAGTCCTTACAATAATAGATGAAGGATGAGATTGTGTTTTGCATACTGTGTATAGAGAAATTCAGACTGGCTCTTCCTGACCTGGAATCCAGCACTCTAGAAGGCATGCTGCTGAGCTATCAAAACAGTATTTTCCTGCCCATATTGTTCCTTGGCTCTGGCAGGATGATCATACCACTTCTGAAGAGGAGGTGTTAAGCAAGAAGCTTTGCTGTGGGAACATATTCACACACATGGGCTGCTGCTGATAGCTTGAGGATCTCTGGATCACACTCCATAGCTCGGTGTAAAGGGAACCACAGAGCCTTCACAAGAAGCAAAGAAACTCAGCCAGCATCTTCCATCCCAAATATCTTTGACTTCAATTCCAAACCTTAACATCAAAATTTAATGCCCAACGTGAGCATTTCCTACAGGTGGCCGTGGTGTGCGTGTGTGTGATCTGACTAAATGAGACATTTGCACAGCCAGCTATAGCTCAGTTTGTTTTACTGCCAATCCACTTCATGGTCAAAGGAGAGAAATGAGCACTCGCAGGTACAGTTGAACCCATCCTGATGCAGACAAATAGAACAGGTCAGAGAAACACATCCTAGGAATGTCTTCTGTAAAAACAAGAGAAACCCTGAATGTTAGGAACGGACCCTTACACTGGAGATGCCTAAATAGCTTGTCTTATCCCTGTGCAAATGCTGACTTCCTGAGCTGATGAATGACCTCATTCACTTCCTGTAATATTTCAGCAATATTTTCCAAAATGTTCCTCAGCTTCTTGTTCACTGCCATGTGGTTATATATTTTTGTTTATAACTAATTCTGCATGAAGAGCTATTAGAGCACTGTGCCTGCTTACTGAAGGTGAGCTTCCACAACACCCTAGTTGCCTGCCACCTGACAGTTAGTCTGTGTTTTCCACAGAGGCTCTTTAAAAAAGATGATGAAAACCTGATTTATGCTTTGCATTCATAGCACTGGGCAGAGATGATTGTAACTGGCGTCCTGTCTTCCTTCCATTAATCATCAACAGATTGTCCAGAATATGCAGCTGCTCAGGTGCTGGTCTGGATTCCTCCCAAGCAGCATAACATGTTCAATAATATTTTCCTACACTGTGGCCCTTTGTTCTATCAATTGCTTGTATCTTCTTCACTTGTCTTTTGAATGCAGCTGAAATACTATTTTTCTGTCTTCTACTAGTGTTTTAATGTGTTGAGCACTTGTATCTTCAGGTTGTTTCAAAAGGTTCTTGCAGTGAAACCTCTGCTACAAAAGCTTGGATGTTTGTCTGTTTGCAAATCTAGCTATAAAGGTCACTTATCTATGGAATGACACTTTCTTCTGGCTGTTCTTTGTGAACTGAGGGCTAGTTCATTTGTACAGCTCCTTCCTATTCTGAAGTTGGAATTTCTCTTTTGACTCAAGAAAGCCTTAAGTATAGTCTCAAATATAGGATAATTAATTAAATAAATACACCAGAAGGTCTAATCAATGTAACTGACCACTTGGGAAGGTTAAAGGCCTTCAAGATATGTGTGGGAATGTGATTCAAGGCAGTCTGGAGTCTGCTTCTTGTTTCCTGATTTGCTGCTTAATCTTTCTCATCTGGTGTAAATCAGTCTAATTTCAGTACAGCCAATGTGAATCCACCATCTGGGATTCACACCTCTGAAAATATCCGCAGAAACTCCACTGGTTAAATTCTTAGATGGATCAGAGAACACTTTTTGATCCTCATAAGACAGAAGATAACCATTCCTCTGGATTCAGTAGAAATTTGAAGTTAGTATACTCAAGGAAGTGTTATTCCTGCTGCTTTCCATGTCCCATTTCCATGTATGTTTTCATTTCCACATATATGTTCTCCTTTCCAGCAAGATACAAGACACCATTTATACTTAAGATAAAACCAAGCAAAAACTGTATTCTGTGCCTCTGCCACATTATGCCTGGGGTTTTATTGAGGGAACTAAGAGAGAGGAGTACTGTGTGACTAAGTTATTTACTAGCATTTAAGGACTCTCAAAAGAGCCCATCTCTGGGGCCTCTGAAAAGGAAAGCATGGGCCTGTTGGAGGGATTCCAGAGGAGGGTCACCAAGATGATTGGAAGTGTGAAGCATCTCTCCTACAAAGACAGGCTGAGAGAGTTGGGGTTGTTCATCTTGTAGGAGACAAGGCTCTGGAGACAGCTTATAGCAGCCTTCCATTCCCTAAAGGGGGCTATGAGAGAGTTGGAGAGGGACTTTTCACATGGGCATGTAAAAAGGAACATGTAAAAGGACAAGGGGGAATAGCTTTAAACTGAAAGAGGGTTGGTTTAGATTAGACATTAGGAAAAAAATCTTCGTTGTGAGGGTGGTGAGGTTCTGGCACAGGTTGTTCAGAGAAGTTGTGGCTGTCCCTACCCTGGAGGTATTCAAGGCCAAACTGGATGGGGGTTTGAGCAACCTGGTCTAGTGGGTGGCATCCCTGTCCATGGCAAGGGGGTTGGAACAAGATGATCTTTAAGGTCCCTTCCAATCCAAATCATTCTATGATCCTATGAAAATGGGCTTTAAAAGCTTTTAACTATATATAAAAAAGAAAAGGTAACCTTTAGGTGCCTGTGTCAGTGTGTGGGGCTGAGGAAAGTTCTGTTTTTGCTGTGGCAAGTTGGCAACTCTCCATGCATGTAGAAGTCAAGAAAACATCTGAATTAATTCCAGACCAACTCGAGGCAGGAGCCAGCTGTAGTATTGTTAGAAGAGGCCCTGCTGCTGGTGAACATCTTTAAAAGGGGTAAAAAAACTCTCCGGTAGCTTTAGAACCACGGACCTCAGATGAAGTGTCAGATAGGTAACTCCTCAAGGCTGATTCGTCTAAGACTACTATGTTGATGAATCTTAGATAGCTTCACCCAGCACTGCTTGAAAACGCAGTGGTTGCATTTTCCCTGAGGAAGTAGCAGCATGTCATTACACTTGTTTGGCAGTAGAGCAGGAATTTAGAGAGCAGCTTGGGGACAGAAGTAGCACTTTTCTCTCCTGTTGACCTGCACTTTGGTACACACAAGCGAACATGAGTAACTGGAAAAGTGTAGGAGCCTAGAGGCAACTGCTCTTCTGCCCTGTAGTTTTGTACAGGGTTAGCAGCCAAAGCAGAGAAATACAGAGGTACACAGAAGCAATTTCTTCCTCTCTATGTCCCAAGAAGCTTTCTGGGCAGTCTTCATATGCCTAAAATCCAGAAGTTGTCACCAACTGATCTCAAACCCTTCAGCACCAATTGCATGTCCCATTTTTCACCTGGAAAGCCTGAGACAAGAAGTGGCGAATGTGAATGAGCTGGTGGTGGAGACACTGTCAGCATACAGGGCTGTGAAGGCCCATACCATTTCTCCAGTACAGGCATGCAAATTGTTCTATTAGCCAGGGCATGACTCAATGCCGAGTGAAATCAGCACTACATGCTTCCATTTGCTTCAGTGGTAGCAGATTATGTCCTTAATGGGTATGTGGATTATAAAAGAGTGAAATGTACAGGCTTTGAGGGATGGTCTTATTCTGTTCTTTTCCAAAGACATTTATTTTATCAGAAAAGGGAAGAATTGGTGAGCTGGGTATTTTAAATACAGCTTTTAGCTTGTCATCAATATGTTTTAAAAGAGAGCTGTGAGTTGAAATTTTTATTCTTCTCTCCTCTAACCTCTTTTTCCTTTTTTTTTTCTTTCCTTATAAAGAAAGTTGTAAAGCATGCTTGAGTAGAGGTAGTTTGAGGGGGTTTTTTTATATATATATTCTTGGCGTATATGGTTTTGACCATTATTTTTGATTACCTGTTCTGGCATAACCGAGATTTCCTGTATTATTTCTAATACTTCTTTCTCCTCCCTGGGGAAATTTCATGTCTGCCTTTAACATTTGTCCTTTATTTTTACTTTGTGAAAACTGAGGCAGGGAATTAACTTTGTGTCACTGCCATACCTATTTTTTAGTTAATAATATCTTACATTTACAATATCCTCCTCTGTAATCTCCTTGGATGACCTTCCTGCCCTAGCACATTTCTATTGCTTCCATTGTCTCCTCACATTTTACTCTTTTCTCTACACTTTCTCGTCTCTCCCTTCCATAATCCCCATTTTATCTCCCACATTTTTTTCCCTTTGTAACCTTGATTAATTTGTACAGAGCATTTTTCTTTCACATTGGCACACCTTTTCCTTTACAGTATATTTACTGGGTAGGTAGCATGCACATACACAACATTCCCTGAGGCAAACATGAATTTTACTTTGAACGCCTTCCAATTTCACTCACTTGCCCCTTCCTTTCATGATTCTCTTTCACTTTTACCCAACAGTGTCACTCCTAACAAATATTGCTCCACTGAAATTGAACACCCGTACTTTTTCTTCTGTATGGAAGAATACTCCCTTGTTTACTCCCTTGTTATAAATGTAATTAGATTATTCCTCTATTTGCCCTGCTCCATGCCTTTGCCTGCTGTCTGGATCATCTAACGAAACAGACATTAATGAAAGTTTCTTTTTTTGACTCTGTGCTTCTACATTACATATATTACAAAAACCCAGCTTACATTTTTGCTTTTTGTTCTCTCAAGAGTCTTTCTCTTTTCTTACCAACACATATATTTCCCTTGCTTTGTCTGCTCTCTCCATGTGCCTTTTGTCCATTCTCTACTTCCACTCAGTTGTTCTCTTTGAGAGTTTTGCCACTGACTACAATATAACTTGTGTTTGAACTCATATGCCTTTTCCCCTGTGCTCCTTAGACTGCTGCTAATGCTGAGAACCAAAGGTTGTAAGCCTGTGCCCTGTTCCTTGCAGTAAAATTGCTGGGGTCACAAGAAGCACAAAAAATCTCCTGTCTGCTCAGGAGAACCCTGGATCACTTCTGCATGCCCCTCTCCATCCCACTCCTCACAAGGAATCTAGGTGACCTCTGGTGCAGGACTGGTGTGAAGGGTTGTTAGCCGTCTGGTGTATCCATAGGCAGTTTAAAACGGACTTGTGTGTTGCAGTCCTAAATTTAAGGTTGGCCACCTGGAGATATTTTTAACAAATTAAAAATAGACTGGGTAGAGCAAAAATTCTCCGGTAGGTGTCTCATGTCTCTCTGCACCCATACCCTACCAATCTTAAAAATATATCTGGCTGGGTGTATTACTTCTTGGGAGATTTCAGCAGGGTTCCTTTAGGGTGTTTCCAGGGGACATACAGGATGTAGTTTAGGTCATAAATAGCTGTACCAGGATGGATACCAGCATGTCCTACTTCAGTGCCTCTGTGCTAGAGAGGAGCAGAAAAAAGGACTGAGCCTTGTGCTCATCGGCAAAGTAGCTTAGCCACTGAGTAGCAGGGATTCATCCCCTGTGTAGGTGCCTCAGGAGAGAATAGGCAGTTTCTTCCATTGCTAGAAGAAAGCTGGTCAATGCAGATCTTTTCTGGACAGGGAATGTAGGGGCAGATTTTGATCTGAAACTGAATTAGAACACCTGGCATTAATTGCAGCTTAAGAGTGTTCATGAGGGAACACTCATGCAGACTGTCTGGTAACTTTATATTCATGGTCAAAAAGGCAACATGGGAGCTTTCCTGACTGGATAGGCTGTCTTGACTTCACCTCTGGGCAAGGTTGTCTGCACCTTCTCTTGCGTTACTGTAGGCTATTTATCAGCCTTTCTTACCACCCTGCCCAAATGAGAAAAGTTCTTTGTATCCCTAGTTTTTGGAAGGCTAAAACATTTGGCTGGCCTGCTTGTTCTAGTGCCAGCTTCCAGCCAGTGCTCCACCCTGCCCAGACAAAGGCACTTACCTGCTGTAGGGCTCTTCCCGGACTAGAAGAAACTTATTGCCTCAAGCTAGTAAATATTGTATAGCACTACAGTAAATTGGCTCTCAAAGACAGCAGTTTGGCTCTCCCAGCACTCAACAAGTCAGCACCCTCTATGTATATAATTCTCTCCCTAGATATTTTCATTTACAAAATATTACGTCTTGTCTTGCTGGCAAATCACAGATTTATTCTCACAGAGGTATCTAATCCTCAGTCTCCTGAAAGTTAATCCTGTAGTCTACCTTTTCCCCAAAAATACTCAAAAAAGAACATAAAACAAAATATAAAGACAGCCAGGATCACGTACCTTTTAAAACTGCAAATTAGTCCCATCTGTGGCATGGCTGAACACAGAAATGTAATATAAAACATTATACCCATACTTATCACTTGAAAGATTTGGGGGCTTAACAGAATCCTTTCTTTTCTTTATGTGAAGATTTAAAACCATATTTATCTCAAAAAAACCAAACGAACTAGTTTTTTTAATTGGTTAGTAATACAGATGAAATATTAATAATAATAGAGTAAATATATTGAAGTTTTATTCAAATTTTCTAAACTATTTAATATTTCTGAGATCCAATTCAAAAGGAAGGGAACATAACAGCCTAGCAGAGTTAAAATCTTCTCTTTTAGCTTTGATACCTTAATCAACGGTTTGGACTTGAGTCTGTTGTCAAGTCCATATTCACCAGATGCAGCTCTACTGCGATCAACTGAGTTACATGGTGTCATGCCAGAGTGATATCAGCTTCTCACAGAGGTTCTGCTCTTCTTCAAGTCACAGTAAAACTCGAGGAAAAACAAGGAAGCCAAAGGATTTTTTCTAACTTTATACAAGCATTGGTAAGGAAAGAATCAGTCTGAATAATCAGTCAAAGTCATACAGTTAAAACCTTACCATTTGTTTTAAAGCATTACATTTTTTCTGATGTGAAGGAAGCTAGATTTGTGCTTCCTTGCAGGAAGAAGCCAAGACATTTTGCAATTAATTTCCATAGATCAACAAATCATACAAAATGGGGATGGGGGATGGGGGGCGCTTGGTGTTTGCTATAGACATTATTCCATTTTTCATGGGGTCTAAGTGTAGAAATGAGAGAATAAAATGTATAGGACTCTCACATTTCTTTGCTAATACTTAATGGAAAAAACAGATGGGAATTACTAGCTTTTTAGCTAGAAGGAATAATTTTTCTGAGTGCTGTGAGTGTCTACAGTAAGAGACATTTTGTAGGTTTTGTTCATTATCTGGTGTCAAGTGATTATTATTCTGGTACTAGGAAGTGAAGGGATAGGGTCCTTTGCTTCTAGGGGATGTAAGGATCATTTATCTTTGGCTCCCTGGAAGAAAAGTTTCTTTTAGTGAGTGTACGTTGTTTGGCACATATGACAGCCAGCTACTCAGACCAGCTCAAGGAGAGAATTTCATCACAGTATTGGAAAGGTGTTTTCAGAAAAGTTTAGCTCACGCTCAGGACCATGACTGCAAAATATTCTCAGGAAAGTGAAGAACATGGCATTGTCACAGCAAGGGCAGGGAGATTGCCCCTTGCATTTCCCTCTTTCTATTTTGAGAAGCAGAGTGTTTTAGATTTAAAGCTTTCTCAGTTTTCAAAACTGCCTGCTTTGCCTGGAAGTATCCGAGCCTACGTTGCACATACATATGTGCAGCTTTGCATGGAATCCCAAAAGGTGGAACTGTCTTATGTTTCCAACATTGGCATCCTTTACGAGCTGATAGAAACTGAGATCTTTCCTGATTCATCACTTTTAGTCTGGGAAAGCTACTTAATACAGTGGAAAATAAATGAAAGAGGACATAGTTGTCCCAAGGGTTGCTTCCCTGCAGAGCGCAAGCAGAATCCTGTCTTCTCTTTCCATCAAACACAGAATTTACACTGCAGTTTAGTGACACCTGAAATTATAAAGCAAATAAAAGCAACATTAAAAAGAAAAAAAGACAAAAACAGTTAAAAGGGACACAGAAAGAGAAAAAAAAAACCCTTTTAGTATACCTAAGAAGGGAACTAGACAAAGGTAATTAAAAAAGAGCAGAAAAAGAGACAAAGAGCTAGACCATGACATCATTATTTATGTTGGTATAGCAGCTTATCCAACAAATGTTCTTTTCTTTTTGATGCAGAGCAATCTTCTTTTTATTTTCATTTTTACTGCTGTAGCACAAAAGAGGCCCCTTTATGGGCCAAGATTCACAAGTTCCTTTCACTGTGAATAATAAAAGATGATTGTTATTTTCTGAGTCCCTTGTGATACAGGTATTTTCCCCACTATGCTGTTGTGAGGCAAGGATAGAGAGCTAGAGCCTGCCTTGGGGAATGACTCGCCATCACCATGTCCAAAAAATTCCTTCCCCCCCTCCAGTTTTGTGGAGAGGCACCCTGCTACTCCTTGGGCCTCCTGATCACCGTGGGGGAAGAGTAGGTGTGTTTAATATCACCAGTCCTGGAGTATTGAGATGCCACTGTGAACATGAATTCACTCCCTTATTATGAGATACAGAAGGTAAAAGCAAATTAAATTTTTTCATGCTAAACTACCAGGTGTAAGTAACTGGTTATTGTATTTGATAAATCAAAGAATACAAAGCTATAATTAGCTTTGGTTTTGATTTTCTATCTGAATGCTTTCCAGCTTCCCCAGCTGAGCTCTGGAAATCCCCAAATGGAGATACCACAGCCTCTCTGGACAACCTGTTCCAATATTTGACAAACTTCATTGTGACTTGTATTGTCTTTATTCTTAGCTGGTATTTCCCTTGCTGCAGCTTTGGATTCCTGCCTCTTCTTTTTTCACTGAGCATCTCTTGGCAGTCTGGCTGTCTTATAACTCTTCCATGAGGTAGTTGAAGAGAGCAGTTAGATATCTACCCAACTTTCTCCTCTTCAGGCTGAACAAGTCCAGGTCCCTCAGCTGCTCCCTGAGCATCTCATGCTCTACCCATGAGGTTTGTCCTCCACTGGGAAAATTAATGTAATTTGTAATTTGTAATTTATACCTTTTTTTCCAGGATACCAGGGACTTAAAAATTGGGTACTGTACTCCAAACAAGAATTCAGAAATGCTTAAGAGATGAGAATAATCACTCCCCTTGACCTGTTGGCTATGATAATGTTAATGGCCAGGAGATTGAGGGAGATGAATCTTCCCATCTACTCTGCCCTCACAAGACCCCACCCAGAGTGCTGCATCCAGCTCTGGGCCCCCAACATAAGAAGGATATGGACCTGTTTGAATGAGTCCAGAGGAGGTCAAAAAGATTATCAGAGGGCTGACAGTTGGGGTTGTTCAGCATGGAGAAAAGTCTCCAATGAGACCTCATTGAAGCCTTCTAGTACTTAAAGGGTGGTAATGAAAAAGAGTGAGAGTGACTTTCTGTATATACACAGAGAAAATGATACGACAAGGGGGAATGGTTTTAAACTGAAAGAAGAGAGATTCAGATCAGGTGTTATTTAATAAATTCTTTACCCAAAGAATTGAGTAGTGAGTCAGCAGTACAGGTTGCCCAGAGAAGTTGTGGATGACCCATCCCTGGAAGTGTTCAAGGACAGGTTGGATAGGGTACTGTGCAACCTGGTCTCGTGGGTGGCATCCCTTCCCACAGCAGGGCGATTTGAAATTGATGATCTTTAAGGTCCCTTGCAACCCAAAACAATGTATAATTCTGTGATAATTAAGCCCATGGTGCTGTTGGGCTCCTTGGATGCAAGAGCACAATGCTG